>JAAAKB020062659.1:0-13842 GCA_010014835.2 Apostichopus leukothele
CAGGCGACTGGGCTGACTCTGGATGGACTGCGAGGGGCAACCAGGAGCCCGAAGGATTGAAGGATGAAAGTCATGGTCATCACCAGGGGTCGGACACGACTCGACGGCACAAGTTAACAAGTTAAAGTACAATCTGGATTTGGTTGCTAGACAGGGCCGTATCCTAGCAATCAAATAGTTTTCAACATTTTTTTTGCCCAATTTCATCTTTTGAGACATGTGGCAAGACACTTTATCAATTTCAGGCGATTCTGAGAGGGTCGAAGTGGAGGCCTCTGTTGATTTGGCATGGATTGACCCTTATGGCATCGTGGGGGCAATGAGGTTGAGAAAATCATATGAAGAGGACACAAAAAGCTGCATTAAAATAGAAATGAGGGGCTTCTTTTTGTGCTGGAGAACAGAATGATACCTGAAAGGATAACTTTGCTGTACATCCCATTATACTTAATGTGATTACATAATATTACACATTCATTAATACAGGTGTAATTAAAGTAGTACGCACACACAAATCAGCTGTCTCACAATAATATAATTTCCTAATCAATGGGTACTGATCCATAGTCGTCATAAATCATAAACTTTCCGTTACATTTTATTACAGCAGTAATTCCTTTTACATTAACCTCCCACGATTTTCCTTTCGTATGGTAAATATTATTATCCATCGAAAGTCTTAAAATATTTCGTGGATTTTCTTTTCCGTAGATGCTTTCGGAGTGGAAACGTTTCGTCAAACTTCAGAAAGGAGAAAAGTTGAAGATTTTTCAAGCTGAAAGATTTTATGAAAAGACTCTGACAACAAAATGTCTCTTCCAGGGGTTTCTCCCGTATATTCTCCACCGACGAGACAGACTTGAGGCCAAAGGTGAATTATTACAGTTCTGGTTATTATCATTCCTTCCGCAATATCGGTTGACCTTTTCCCCATATGTGTCGGTCTTGGAGGCAACATTGCATTTTATGTATGATAATCACAGGCACATCGTTAAAATTTGTATGTTTTGATATTAACGTATTGAGTCCAGTAAAGAGAGTGTTAAATTTAGTCACAACATTAATTTTGATATGTTTAAAATCACTGCTACCAGTCTGGGTTATATTTCTATGAATCCTTTTACAGGGTTTGAGAATTGACCCTGTGAACAGTTGAGGTTCATCAGTGAAAGTGACTGGACTTTAAATTCTAGTACAAAGACCATTAGGTCAGTTCCTCAGATCAAAAAAAAAAATACAAAAAAAAAAGAATATAAAAACCTGAATCACCTCAGATGACATGTTTACAATGTACTACATTTAGTGTTGAATGTCATTTCAGAGTGATCTGTTGTAACTATGAAGTTCAGAGAACAAGTTCTGTAATGTTAAATTCTTCGCGAATGTTTTTTCGAGTTAACAGAAAAGATATCACCAAACTTTACTATGTAGCGTTTTGCCTAAAATAAAATCACAAGCAATCAGCTCTAAGACACTGGTGCTTTGTGTTTTCACATACGTTATAATTAATAATAATTAATTAGTTATAATTAATCAGTGAATGTTTCCACATGATATCTGAAAAGTCATTATACTGCCATTCTTAGGTAGCATTAATCACTCGTCTGTTATTTGCAGTTTTGTGCAATTCAGTCGATTTGTTGATTGGTTTTAATGTTAAACAGTACATTGCCTCAGAAACTAGCATAAACTGGTCTCTCACTCAACTTTGCTACTTTTGACAAGCGAGGTTGGAGACAGAATCTAATTACAGATGAAAGAGAGTTTACTTGGGCATGGCACTTTACTTTTAAGTGCATTCTCCAAAATGAGATGCTAAAGTGGGGGGGTGGAGGGGTGGAGCAAGCTAGGTAGTACAGTTCACACACTAGGCCCTGAAGGCTTCAGGTCTTACTCTACTGAGATAATCTCTGATTGCATGTTACTTGGTTCAGCCTTGCTGCAGGGGATTTTGCAGCTGCTGCAGCTTTTCTTCTTGCTACACGATGGCTTATAATTAATGGGCAGATCTACCAACACAAGCCTGCTTGAAATTGATAATTTAATAAAAAGCCCCTCTCCCCCTCACCCGTTATAATGATACACATCATTCGATGTGTCACAAGGACACTTTATTAGTTTAGTTTAGTAGAAAAAACGGATCAGGAGGGACACTCAAGTCCCTATCAAGGATCCTATAGAAGAGAAAAAAAACCGAAGGCACAAACACTCAGACCCGATTACAATGCTTAAAGTGCTTGTCCAAAGCATTCTTAAACCCATTAACACTACTTGCAAGTACAACAATCTCAGGCAAACTGTTCCACTCATTCACAACCCTATTCGAAAAAAAAGTTATGCTGAATATTAATCCTACTTTGTGACTTTTGGAGTTTAAGACAATGACCTATGGTACAACTACTATTAGCAAACAGGAAAAAGTCAGTGAAGGATAAATTGTCAAAACCGTACACAATCTTGAAAACCTGAATCAAGTCACCACGTAACCTCCTAAGCTCCAGAGTGGTGAGATTCAACAGTTGTAACCGCCTATAATAAGGAACACCCTTTAAGGAACTAATCATCCTAGTAGCCCTCCTCTGGACCTCAATTCTTCATGCCACTATTGAATTATTTTTACCTCTCTGATTTCATCAAGTCTGGCATACTTTTGTAACTGTTTAAGTCTTTTGTATTTCAAATAATCTACCACCCATGTGAAATTGATGAAAAGAAAGATTTGTGATAAGACAAAAATTAACTCCTTTGCAATGAGTGTACTGATAAAATTATATCACAGTCACACAACTGTTATGAAAATGTAGCAGACCGAAGATGGAAATTGGATGAAATTAACTTTAAAACACAAATCTGTTTTTATTTGCTTCACACTACAGTTTCTACAGATATCTGCTGTAGCAGACTCAATCCCAGAGTTATCCGAGGCATACACGGTTGTGCTCGGGGAACCGATAGGTGGCGCTATACTTGGTACGATCACTAACGTAACAGTCATCGTAGAAGAAAGTGACGCCCCGTTTGGGTTACTTCAGATATACCCTCTCGACTCACGGTAGGTCAAAGCTCTCTCATTTGAGATCATGCCGTTTTTTTGTTTCTGCCACTGGTCTATAACAAGAAAAATTGACCTGGATGAATGGCAGGTTGGCCCTGCAGAACGGGGAACCGTTTTGTTAATGAAAAGTATCCCTTTTCCATTTGGTAATGAAAAAGTGCCCTTTTGTTATTCAAGGGTAATAAAGAAGTGTTGTTTTGTTGAAACAAAATCAAATACTATAATTCTCGCTACAAAATGTACAGAGGGTCCATTTTGTTGGTTTGCTGCTTGCCATTTGCTTCGTCAAATGAAAGACACACTTCCCGCTACCCTTAGAAGTTATTGCTCCCCCCCCTCCATGCTACAGATTGAACCCCTCTTCCCTTGAGTTTAAAACCACTTGTGGTTGACATACTATTCACAAATTATGAACCATACCCTTATGCTAAAAGCAATGCAGAGGCCACAATATGTTTGTCTTCTCTTCTCTTTAACTAAGCCTGATTTTGAATATTTTTTATTTGTTGAGTAAAAACTGCACACGAGTGTTATCCACTAAATTCTGTCCATTTTTCTTCTTCTTCAGTAATGATTCAGTGGAGGTGGAAGAAGATGTCGATCTGGTATATTATGTAATTGAAAGGTCAGGAGGTCAAATTGGAACAGTAACCGTGGACGTAGCTACTCTGCCTTCATCAGCTGTTTCACCTGGTAAGTCAGAGAGTAAAAGAAGAGACACATTTGACTTATATTTGCTGCTGAATAACATTTTGTTTTAGCAACTTTTTAAAATCTTTTCAACAATTTCTCCAAAACCTAGCCAGCATTAATCAAACACCAATTGCATTTAATTCAACCAAGACAACCTATAGATTTTTGCAGTTTCCAAAGTTTTGCAGTCTCCATATTTTGTTCTTTAGACACTTTGATATTTAAAAAGCAAATATGTATAATCATTTCAAGCAATGAGGCTTAGCAATCAGGAGTTTCCGGGTCATAGTAAGGTGGGTTTTTCATCGAGCAATCTACGGTTTTCCCATCTGAAATGACTTTCTAAATTGAAAAGATTCCAAATTGGAGTTAAAACGTTGAATTGGAAGCCACCCGACGTGTTAGTTGTAATCCATAAGCCCTTGCGGGTTTCTTCCACATTTGTGGTCCCTTAAAGCGTCGTAAAAAATTACTGCTGATTATTATTATTTTATAATTCATGTTTATCTTTCTCTCCCCAGCTGGAAATATTCCTCATCTCGGTGTTCTCCAAACAATGAATGTCTCTACTCCCTCGGATTACTACACATTCACTCACAGCGGTGACCTCTACCTAGTAACCGTTAGTGATGAGGTCAAAGGTCCACTGATGACATCACCTGGTAGCGATGGGTCATTACCTAGTGAGAGGCTAGAAAGAGGCTCAATGCTTTATAGATGGCAAGGTATCTTTGTACCTGTACAGGTAAATACATACAAGATTAATTGATAGCAATAAGTGTCTAGTGATTAGTCACATACCAGTGTTATGTAAATGTGTTGGATTATCTGGGCAGCATTTACCTTATTAAAAAATGTGCTGTGTTTAATAGATAAGTTTATGGTTTTCTTTATTTGATGTTTCTGCTTTCCGATAGACAATTGAAACAGATGGTGGTGTTAGTTGTACATCTGTGATGATAGGGGGCAGTGTTTATATCGCAATAGCCAATCAGGGGATGCCAGGCAGAAGAGTCTCCAGCACCAGAATCTATCGCTTAAGAGATGATGGAACCTTACTTGTGGTAACTATGACAACATTTTGAGTATATTTTGTTCTCACAAGAAGTAAGGATATTTGGTATGTGGTATGCTTCTATAATACCATACAATCATCCCATTGGGCATTGAATCATTTTATCCTCTAGAAAACCGTTGAGAAGGCGTCCTTACCACAAACTTATCCAGGAAGTTATGTTTGTAAGCATAGTCACTTTGTAAGACACGAAGGTATATCCTAAAAGAAAGATTTTGTAAATGCATCAATGTACCATCTGAAATATAGAAGTCATTGGTATTCATAGAATGGCCTAGGAGATCCCATGTAGACAGGTTTTCAATAACCATGAAAATTAGTACACTTAATAATCATCCTAATTAGTAAATAGCTCTCTGGTTTTGTTACTTTAATTCTTCAAAACACCTTAAGCAATTACTTTTACATTCACTTGAGCTTTACACATCGTCATCTCAAATTATTTACTAATTTCTTTACATTCCACTGTTTCCACAGGTTCAAGACATTTCCACTGTAGGTGCATCAGCAGTAGCCTTCTTAACCAGGGGAACAGACGTATATTTGATGGTCGCACAGCAGGTCGACGCCATAGAGGGCAGTGTTACCGATTCTCGGCTCTTCCTGTGGAGCGGGTCGGTCTTTGTGTCCAGTGGTGTAACACCAACCATAGGAGCAGTCGAAATAACTTCATTTGTAATCGATGGAAATCAATATGTGGCGATTGCTAGCTATTATAATACTGCAACAGCTAGATATAACATCAGGTAAGTGAAGTTATGCCTTACAGCAGTCACTCTGTTAGATAAGTATCAAACTTCAAGGACTATGTCTATATTTGAACCAAATCTCACAGCTTAAACTTAAAATGTGTGGCTATTGAATAGTTTGTAATCTCATTATAGTGATCATCGAAGGAGAGATATCGTTCCTTTGAGCAAAATCTGTGAAGCTCACGAAAATTGCCGGAGGAAGATCAATTAGGTAAACGTGTTAATGACCTGAAACTAAAACAATAAAATGTTGAATATTGTTGAATAAATGTTGAATAAATTTTTGTTTGGATACAAAAGTTTCTGGGCTGGATTGAGAGTTTTTCTTTAGTAACTTGTAAAATTAGGAATAATTTGTAATAACCATCAGCATTTTCTAAATTAAAAACCTGAGGTTCCAATTATTTGCAAATATGAAATGCCTTGGTCAGAATGATTCCAAATTACAATCTGATACAAGCAAAACTTTCCTTTCTTTACCTCAGGAGCATGATTTATCGATGGCAGAATGGCGTCTTGAATGAATACCAACAATTAGACACGATGGGCGCTGCCGACGTGGAATCGGTGATGATCGGAACAAACTACTTCCTAGTCGTGGCTAATAGCAGGAGTGACGGTAAGCTGTTGTGACTCAGTGAGGTTATGACAGATTTTAACGGTTAGGGGTGGGGGGGGGGCAGAGGAGAAGGTGGCGGCAGGAGGTAGGGAGGGGAAAGAATGATTGCTCCATATTTGGATTTCTGCATTTTATGAAACAGTTACAACAGAAGACCCCAGATGATTTGAAAGAATAGTTCTGAGGTTTTTTTATATTTATCTTAAATACCTAGAACAGGACAAAGCAACATTACACCAAAAGCATCTGCTCATGCTACTGACACATTCAACCAGAGACTTACTGATCTTGATAGTTTTTTCGTTGTTATCATTGCCCGTTCTGTTTCGTAAGGGTTCTCGCATAACCTTTACTTCTTCTCCTTCTCGCAGAGGGTACCGACGTTGTAAATTCTGAGATATACCACTGGAATCCTGCTCGAGAGAGGTTTGAAACCCATCAGTATGTACCGACATCCGACTGTCAGTCTGTTACTAGTTTCACCACCGCCAGTGGTATTACCTATCTGGTATTTGCCAACTCAATGGACGATTCCATCGTCATGGTATGGAACAGCTTTACCGCAAAGTTTGAGATGTCGTTCGTTTACAAATCCGCGAGTTTGATCGAAGCCGTAGAAGTGACGGACGGCGATGGTATGAGGAGGTCGATGCTTCTCGCTGGGATCTTGGATCTCGACCAATCAGAGACTAGGTTACTACAGTTGTCATCCTTGTCAGAAGGGGCTGATTTTGTACCATGGTGAGTGCACTTCAATTTACAGAGGAGGGATAAAGCTATGAAACTTCCATTTTGTTTGAATTGTAAATATTTGTAATGTCTGAGTTGAAAAAAAAGAAATGTTGCTTTAATACTTATGTCCTTGAAAGATCAGTTTGTTTACAAGAAATTATCGTTCTCAAACCTTACTTGAGGATCAAGTGTTTGCATTGTTCATTTAGCTATTTGTTGGCTACTATGAACTTAGACTAATAACACCAAGGTTCTGTGAAAAAGGAAATGCAGAAAATATATTTGTGTTCATCTGTGTGCATTTTCGTAGTAAATTAACTTGCTATGCTTTGCTATTCCAGATAAATAATTCCTTGATAACTGTAACATTCTTCAAGTTAACTTTCATTGTGACTTGGTTCCAGTGGTAGATATTACCTAATATAACATTAAATATTGAGATTAAATACTACCTATCATCACCTCCTGGGGATCAGGGGGGGGGTGGAGTAGTGGGTTGGGGTAGGAAGAGGCAAGGCACGGGGGCATGAAACAGTGTACATACAGAGGTTTCGCAGACCACTGCTCTTATAACTTTCATAAATCTGGTGGGAATTAAAATATTGCTATGACACCCAACCAACTGACATTTTTTATGTTACATTTCCCTCATCATTTTTATCTGATTTTCTGGATCCATTTGATATTTTTACCAGGTCCATCACATTGTCCTTCTCACCCGATGGCACCAGACATGTTGTCGCCCTCACCATCCTTCCTGATGATATCCCCGAAGATGACGAGGTGCTGATGGTAGCCCTCTCCAACCCAACCAATGGCGCCATCATCGGCCCCCAGGATCAAGTTACCACCATCATTGCATCGAACGATGACGCTCACGGTATCATCGTGTTTGCTCAAGATTCTCTCCAGATGAGCGTTGAAGAGGAGACCTCGGACACACCTGTGGTGCTGACGGTCGAACGCCAGAGAGGTACAGCAGGATTGGTGGTGGTTGCCTGGGAAGCCCGAGGAGACCATGATATGGCTGACCTCAGACCATCAAGTGGACAGGTAGGAAAGACCAACTTGAAGTCCCTAAAATTCTGAAACTATGTTCAATCTTTCTTTGAAAAAAAAGTAGTCTCTTGTGTTGTCAAATGGAAACCTTTTCATAAGGTCAAAGGTCATTGTTAGAGTCATATGAATACAGTTTTTTGAATTGCAATTAACAAGATGATTTATATAGATCTATGTTACTTATAAATGTTAATGTGTCTGAAGGTATAAGCCAAACAAGTACAGTTGTAGGTATGTGTTGGTATAAAGGAAACCTGCAAGTGCAGGTATCAAGAACACACACCTGCATGTATAAACATTTTCATCCGCAGATCACGAATGTTAATCGTAACGCTCGAATTTACCCGAGCAATGATCGATTGTCTCATCGAGTAATTTTGACTTGCTTGATTGTTTCATGGATTGATTAATTGATTGCTAGATTGATGGATGGACAAATGATCGATTGCACCTTGATTGATTTCCTCATTCATAGATTGAATTCCCGGATGGCGTCAGAACCTCGGCCATCGTGCTCACCGTCATGGGGGACCCCATACCGGAACTAGATGAGACCACCTTCATCGAACTCACGGAGGTGGTTAACCCTGGCACCAGCCGTGCGGGACGCGGCGCGGTGATCGGCAGCGATGACAACACCGCCACGCTGACTGTCTCTGCCAATGACTCACCTCACGGGGTGTTTGGATGGAGCATAGACTCACTCTACGCCATCACCGATGAACCAGAGGGGTCCCAGTCATCCAGGGTGGTGACTCTCTTCATCACCAGAGAACAGGGAAAGACTGGCCTTGTTAATGTATATTTCAGGTAAACAGTGGACTACTATACGTAATTGGTCTAGGACTTGTTAGCTTTAGTTTTGCAAGTTTTTAGAAGAAACATCAAGTTTGAGAGGGATGAATCTGGTGTTGCATGTACTAAGGATAAAAAATCCAACAATGTATTTTTTGAAAACAACTTTTGCAGCATGCGAAAATTTATCGTTTTAACAAATCATTTCATATATCATGGGGGTCAGCAATCTGGTTTAATTTGATGATGAATGAGAATTTTGTTTCTCCTTTCAGCACATTTCAATCCAGCAACCTGCCGGAGATAGAACAAGCAATCAGCGATCGTGACTTTGTTGCTCGTTCGAATAAATTCGTCAGCTTCGGGGATGGTTCAGATTCTGCTTCTGTCGAGATCACCGTATTACCTGTGAGTTATTTCAGTCATCTCAATGAAATTTAAGCAAAACTAGTACTTTTTTACAAGCAGGGATGTGCCCACGCTGGGCGGTACTGGGCGGTCCCGCCCAGCACTAAAAATTACCGCCCAGCACTATTTTCCTCTAAAATCCCGACATTCCTAACAATATATTCAACATAAATTGGGCCTAGCCTATGCCAAAATCATACAGACTAATAATGCATCAGTTACGCATGCGAGAAACATTACTTATGGCTCTCAAATGGTCCCTTTTAAAATCTCTTTGAAACAAACTAATAACATTTACCAGGTACGTAATATATTTCACTAAAAAACAAAACAAAAAGGAAATTATTAGCAAAACCAGTACTTGTGTATGTGCTTAAAAAGCTACACAAGTGCCAGCATTTGGCATCTGAGCACCTTCAAAAATGTCACCCCCTCCCCTTTAGAACCCTCCCCCAGGACGGCGATTAGTGTACCGGGCAATCAGGAAATCATGGGCACATCCCTGTACTACTAATATCTCTACAATTTTAATATTGTATTTTTGATACTGGAGTCTGAAAGAATCTGTAGAAGTGCTGATCAATATTCTCTGCCATCTCTCACTCTCTCTCCTTTTTTTACGTCAGTAAAAATATAAGGCGTGAGTACGACGAGTACGTACTCAAGAAAGGAGACTTTGACGAGCGTGTCTTCCTGGAGGAAGATGCCCACAAACAAATCGGTACCCCCTCCAAGAGGGACGGAGTAGATCGCAACATGTCGGACGAAGTTAGTGCCAGAAGAGCTCTCAAACTAGAAAAGGTAAGTCATTTCAAAAACTGTCATTTATGGAATGCAATATATCGATATATATATATAGGTATGTCAATGCCAAACAGTTTGTCGACAAAATATTCCACACTGATAGTTGAAACAAGAAATAATGGTGGCATCGCATCTTAGCAATAGAAACTCCCTCCTCATGCCCCGGCTAGGGAAGGGTGGGCAAAGCCCTTAGAACATATGACAGTTTAGCTCTTGTCCAAGTTTTCACAAGAATGTTTCTTTTGGTTCATTCCTCGAAAGTCCTGTCACAAATAATTTTTTGAGGTTTTCCTTCATCTGTTTTGCTTCCAGCATCCTCAAAACTTCATCCCTCAAACTCCTCTGACCAACCGTCGCTATCTGAAGGAGAAGGAGATCCGCATCACTCCGGTATCCACGGCGACGCAGATAGTGAGCAGACTGCAGGCGTTGCTCTCTGGTCAGAAGAGTTCTCCGAGCGAGGAACTTTCCAGCATGTTTCAGAAATGCAATGAGGACCCGTCAGAGGCAATCCTCGCAAGGGTCAAAGAAATGGGACAGACGTTTTGTGAGAAATATACACAGGTGAGTTAAAAATTATCAGTCCACACAGTGTATACCCTAAAAGACACGATGTGTGTCTAGAATTTATCCAGCGACCGGTGTAACGTGCCGACTTTGAGACGATACTTCTACACCTCCATGTGTCATAGTCCAAGAAAAGCTTGATTGCTTGTGTTATGTCTATAGCCAATCTGTGGGGCTTTTACAAGATTCAGGAATTGTAAATACGCTTAATCTCAGGGATGCTCCTTTAAGGCTAATCTTCGGTGATGACGTCACCCCCTCGGTGCAGGTTGAAATGTTAATCGTTTAATCCGTCGTTTTTTAAATTCTAATAAATCAACCGAAACATGTTCTGTTCGCTTCATATTTACAAACGAGGTATACGACAAGACACCGAGTACTGGCGAGTTAGGGATGTTTCATAGATACCGATTCCTCACCGTAGGACGCTGTGGTTTACCATGGCGTCTTGACGTACGTGTTTGGTAAACATGCATGTTCGGACAGTTTCTAACACAATTGCAAAAGTTTGCTGTAATACTTGACAGACAGAGCAAGCTCAATATAAGCTGTCTTGTAATGGGATTATGACTTGGACATATTTACATATATATATGTTTTATTATATACATGTTTTTTTTTCTTTGCTCAGCCTTCAGACCACGGCACAGGATCACCGATGGACTTTGCTAAGCGACGCCTTTCCCTTGCTGAGAGCCTCTACTACAGTGTCTTGGAAAAGATTACGAAAAATGAAATACAAAGACTGTCGGAAAGTCAAGACTTATCGGTGAGTGACGGCCTAGGGATTGGAGGGGGTCAGCTATTTCCATCCTGAATTGAAAATCCCATACATAGCTGAAAATTACCTCCTGACCACCTGCCCCCCCCCCCCACACCCTTATTGGGAGATGTCAATTTTCCACACGTTTTCATTGCCAATGTTGAAAATTACAGTAAAGCATTGATTTATGGTGTGAGTTGTGGAAAGTACTTGGATACCAAAACGATTCTGGCTGCCATGAAATATATTTAAGCCTGATATTATTACCTCTGGTTTACCTCATCCACTGCCACCTCCCATCCCCCCCCCCTCACACCCTTCCCTCATTGGACGATTATTAACTTAATATGTAATCATGTTTTTATTGCCAAGTACAAAATGTTGAGACACCTTTCCCATTAAATTGATCCATGCCTTTGCTTTCCCTCTCACAGGGCTTACTCGGTCACGAAACATTTCACAGCTGTTTGTTTGCCTGCTGTCTGGAGATTATCATCTTTGCTTACAATTCACAGAGGTAAGGACAAACTCACCACATAAACCAATCTGAAACCTTGAGTTGACTGCAATATTTTAAGACATCTCAGTGATTTTAGCATAATTTATGAAAACATACAATTCACCGAGGTAAGGACAAACTCAACACATAAACCAATCTGAAACCTTGAGTTGACTGCGATATTTTAAGACATCTCAGTGATTTTTGCATGATTTATGAAAACACAGAAAAGCTTGTGGTTTACACTTTACACGGTATACTAATTGAGATTTTTCTTTACAACTGTAGTGTGGATTGTTTCTAAAACGAACAGCATCATTTAAGTTTAATCTGTTGAAGCAAATGTCTCCTCCACTTTTACCCCGCCCCACCGCAAGTCTTTATTTCATCAATTTTGTGCTAAACATTTTAAAGAATATTTGATGCTTCTTGCTGTGTTGACTGTGACACCTGAGAATGCTGTTTAATTAAATTTTCCCAACTCGACATTATTTTCTGTTGTTTTTTGTTTCTTAAACAGAGTATTTCCGTGGATACTGGAAGTGTTCAACCTGCATGGCTACTACTTTTATAGAGTTATAGAGCTCTTGTTAAGGGCCGAAGATGGACTGCCAAGGGACATCGTGAAACACCTCAATAGGGTGAGCGAACGAATTTGTTAAAAAAAAAGACATCTTTAGCCACTAAATTGGTTTGCTGGCCGTGTACCTCATTTTAGTTTGGATATTTCTTAAATTTAAGGGCAGTTGTAAATAGCATGACCCACGCACATGGGAGTGGAGGCTAATGGATTGCTTCTGGCCAGTGCTGACTCGGGTAATGCTGAAGCATCTAACTTTCCACCAACAGCAAAGCTCTCGGATTCCGCAAATCTGCTTTGTTTCCCTTTCAGTTTACAGACTTCCTGTTTGTTCCCATTTGATCAATATTTATTATTACACCAAAATTTAGGTGCCTTTTTTTTTTTTTTTTGGCCATGGAATACATTATATTTTCAGCTGTTTGGATATTCTTGTACTTTTCACAAAAAATACAACAAAAAAGTAAAATGTTCTTATTTTCCTTCGTATTATTCTCAATCCGCAGACTGAAGAAATGATCTTACAGGAGAAAGCGTGGGCGAGCGACTCGCCCCTCTGGCAAGCCCTAGAGGATTGTGGCAGGGAGGTACCGATGTGCGCCGACTGCACCCCTCCAAACCAAGTCGAAGCTGCCTCGCCCACTCAGGGATCGGTCATGCCCCAGACGATGATGTCCCCGATGCGACACCCGAGAATACAGGAACTGTCTGGCCCCCTGCACAACAAAGGTACGCCCATAGAGGGCCCTTTTTTTTTACGAAATTATCAAACTTGGGGTTCTGCTTTTGGTGAATATTCCAGTGCGAGACTCCGTAAAAGACGGAGTGGAATCCGTCATTCCATATCTGCTTGATATTTTGATAAATATGTTTTTTTTCTTTCTGATAGTTTTGATGTTATTGAAATTGTAAATCCAGGATATTACAATGTGATTTAAAAACCCTTTTTTTTTTCTTCTTTTTTTTGGGATTCCTCATGCAATTTCAGTCTCCCCTTACATCTGAAAACAATCCAGCATGTGTCAACTTTCCAGAAAGAACTCAAGACATTCTTATTCATGAATGCGTATCCATTTGTTTTATAACTGTTGTGTCCACTTTGGTTCTGCAGCGTTTCTGAGCAGTTTTTTTAACTGGATAAAAGCGCTTTACAAATTCTTATATTATTATTGTCACCATCCTAGACTTCTTTTGTACTCTTCATTTTAAATATTAGTCAGCAAATAATTTAGCAGGCTTCACCTGGAATCTGACAAGTTGAAGAAAGGCAATAATTGTTTAAATCATTTTGAAACTGCAACATACTGTAGACCAGGGGTGGGCAACCTTTTGGATGAATGGGCCAGATATAAAGAGTGAACAATTGACTGGGCCGCATCTAACCAACGACCTGCTGTTGAGTTCAAACCTTTGATTCCGAGGACTTTCAAGCAATAGGTGT
>JAAAKB020062770.1:0-13838 GCA_010014835.2 Apostichopus leukothele
TATATATATATATAGGCTATATATATACATACATACATATATATACATATACATACATTGACTATGTTGTTTATTATAATTTCTCATTCTTAACCATTGTTTAGACATCAGTGATATTTAATTGTATCACATTATATCTGTCTTCTCTGATTTAAATAAATACTTACCTAAGAATCCAAACATGAAAGCCTGTAACTTTGCCATCATTGTGCGGCCTATAAATCCTCGTCCCTTTTGGCCAACTGAAGTTTTAAAATAAAATTAAAAGATTTTCCAGCAACAATCCTATATTGCAATGTAAAAATCTGAGATCAAAACGTATAATTCCAATCGCATTATAAAAGACGTAAAGGAATCGTCATGTCACTGCTCCATTCCTCAAACTTAATCCACATCGAATCACCGTTTTTGTCTTTCTTACACACGATTAATCTGTAACACCGATATTTCTTTCAACTCTGTGTACCTATAGGTCGCCTTATCTTTTCCTTTGGCGAGCTAGTTCAATTTACGTTAAATAAACATACTTAAACCAGTCATATATCAGGTCTTTGTTTTTACACTCCACCGTTAAAAACCAATCCTTCTCTTTTGGCGCTCCTTATCTCTTAAACTTCATTACCTGTCGTTCTCAATATCTCGGTCGCTCTAAAGTACATCACAATGAACCGATGATTCCAGATTTGATCAAACCTCGGCATTTTAATTGATCCTGGACTTCTCTCTTTTAATATGATCTCCGATCTGTTAACTTGGTGATTTTAAGTATCCTCATTTGATGTCGATGCTGATAAGGTTAGTGTATAATGTGTTTACCCCTACATACACTAATGGCTCTTTTATGACCCCCGTCGTCCTCGGTAGAAATGAGCAAACTTCTTCTTCTCGCCTGTTCAGGAGTGACGCACTGACAATTTTTTACCTCCCTTCCTCAGTGCTGCATCGTGGCAGGCCGAATACTTTGTAAGTGTTCCAAAGTTGTTGGTTTTTGGCGTGTAACCTGCAGTTTACAAGATACTACAAAGCGAGCCCAATGGTTGAAAGTAACCTTAGCGACCTAGCTTTGATGAAATTAAGTCGTTTCACCGTGTTTATTTCCTGATAAAGTCTGTAACGAAGGCTCGCGACTACCAGAGCTGTACTTATTCTTCACACAGACGCAAACATATACGACCCGTCTCTGAATCCGTGTGTGATACTCTAAAGACATCAAGAACAATTATTTAGAAAGATCAGAAAGGGGTTTCTATACAGCCACTCTTACTTAGTTCAGTCGATGTTAGGCAGGATTTATTTTTTGGCTCGCCAAAATAATCAAACGAATGCGCGCCTTTTATCAAAAAGACGTTAATTTCCCGAGAGATGGTCGGTTGGAATGCGTATATCTCGGACGCCGCCTCTGAGTCAATCACCCTACATTAAGTATATACCTTCATCACTACTCGGTATCTCAAATGAGTGTATGGCTCGGTCAATCGGTCGAAGAAACTGCGAAAATATGAAATTTTGTATGGGATGAAATTAATTGATATTGTGATTACACAGATGACCAATGTCTTTCGTTTCTTTATCTCTAACGTTAGTATCTATTGCCCGTACTGCCCGACATTTTAATTTTTCTTCTTGTTTCTTGCTTTAATCACTGTATTTCGTATCGTAACTATAACTAATTTTAAAAGGTAAATGATCATAAATAATTATAAAACGATAATTAATAATAATAATAATAATAATAATAATAATAATAATAATAATAATAATAATAATAATAATAATAATAATAATAATAAAACGCTAATAAATAATCATAACTAAATGATAATAAATAAAAGTACGAAAACAAGATCTTGGCGAATTTATATATATTTATATTCCGTTATTCATATACATACATGACGCAAAGGTCTCTACAAGAGGGGGAACGATTGCCTATTACATTTGTTGTTGCGGTTTTTATTATCAAGTAAGGAATACTGACCCACTTCTGCGCATGACATTCTTTTTTTCTGGGTCAGTTACAAGAAGACCCGTCACGGTTTCTGGACAACGTAATACCCGTGTATTAAAGAATAGCGAATCGAGAAAGACCTTGTATAGGTTATACAGGTTCTGTAACATATACCTTGTTAGGCTTCGGATTAAATTCTTTCCATGTCAGACATTTACGAAGCTCTATAGCTGTTTCGTCGAACTTGCTGTTATCCAAAAGAAGCCATTTCAGTGACCAATTGGTAAGTGGGATCGACGCATAGTGGCTCCATTCGATAACTTCTTTGCTACAACTTTGGAAGAGCTAAACAAAGACTGGATCAACTTTGAGTAATCGGATTGCAAGTAGAAACATCCGATTGTAAAAGATGTTGGTATGTTTTAGTATAGTGACGATGAACTATGGTAACCGTACTCTTCATTTAAAGGGAGCCGAGAATCAGTAAACCCTTAGTAGAGAGTGAAAGGCATGACCTGTTTCTAACCTGTGTCAATTCATTCAAAGGGAGCCGAAAATCAGTAAACCCGTAGTGGAGAGTGTAAGGCACCTGTTTCTATAACCTGTGTTAGTTCTTACGTTGGTAAATTGCTTTTAATCTAAAGGTTGCGATAGAAACAAATCCGGATTTACTATTGGCCCGGTGGAACCGGCTACATGGCCCCGATTTGGTACCACTGAAATAAGAAGTAAAAGAAAAAAGTAGCAGAATGGACCTATGAGAAATATTTCAGAAAATGAACAATCTGTAAATTAAAAACATCCTTTGTTCCACTTCATGTTACTAGCATGGTACAGTATATAGCAACTTAAATCGAATGGAATAGTATGAAGGAGGTCTTTCCAATGCACATACATTGTGTAAAAACATGTTAAAGTGCGCACTTGGATTAACATTAAAATACAACGCTTACCTTGACGCCCTTACAGAGAGACAAAACGGAAGATCGGTTCCTGCATGAAACTTATCGAGGTCATATGAGTGGATGGAGTTGAGCTGGTATAGCGTTTTCCAATCAGCAGTACAATATGCACTGTTCCATATAGCCAATCGGAAAATTGCGTACACGAACAAGTGGAAAGTTGCACGCATAGCTAGCACACAGTACAATTACACAGTATGCCTATAGGTTACGCAACACTGTGAGAGGCGGATTAGAATCTCGGAAACCTGATACTTTGCGGTAACAGTACCCAGATCCGTATGCTGTTTATAGCTAAGGATGAGAATGCCACATTAAAGAAATGAATATGTTGCCGCTGTGAGAAGAGGGCAGCATTGTTTTTATTTTTAAATCGGGGAATACGTTGAGACAAGATTAGCAATTTCCTAGCTGAGAGTGTGCCTTTAATTGTGTCAGTTGGTGGCCATTTATTGCCACATTTACTTCCATGTATATCTCTACAACTGATCACAGCCAGGCCTGGCTGACAGTTGGTGGTCAATTATGTCTGATTTAAATTGAAAGTGTTGCCATAACAGAATATCAGTTTATCAATTTTATACCTCAATAAATTTGATTTGGCATCACTTAATTATTCAATTTATATGACAAAATTCCAAAACTTACTGGTTTGGATATCGCTGTAGGAAATCCAGTGAACGAAACGCACGATGTTGGCACTTTAGATGGTAGAGTGAGAAGGAAGGGCATTGACCGGAGGTCGGAGGAGCCATTCATAGACGGCGCACAGTGTTAAAAGTTTATCATTTCATTCTAGGCACAGTAAAACACTGAGCTAAGGTTGTGGGGAGACAGGTAAGCAAAGAACGAACTAAATTTATTTAAAGAAACCAACATTGGTCTCAATGACAAATTTAAATCACACTTTGAATAATTTACATTCTAAAGTTAGTCTCTGAAATTTGTCTCTAGTAATATGGGTTCCTGTGAACGATCTTTGCAGTACAGTGCAGTATGTATAGCACTTCGCCCACATGAATTTGCGATGTGATACTGGATAGATCATTACCTAAAATTAGGTACTTTAAATACACAGACGAGAGTATAAAACTGGTCTGAAAATGATCCTGAGAAGAGGTCTCAAAAATGGACGAAATACAATTTTTGTCAAAATACAGATCTGTCATGTTCAAAATATGTACTGCAATCAGTCTACAGTAATTAAAACCTGCAAAAAGTGATGTTTTATCTTACCCTCCTCTTCCCCACGGATGATTAGATTAGATTAGATTAGATTAGATTAGATTAGATTAGATTAGATTAGATTAGAGAGTAAAGGGATGCAGGTCCCTGAATTCCAACTGAGGGATTTCAGAATGGAATTCCCTCCCCCTTCCCCATTCAACCTAATTTTGACAACAATATTAGAAATATCAAGTGAAATTTAAAAAAAATAATAATAATAATAATTTAAATTACTTTCCTTTCTTTGTCACAATTTACAAAATTGCTAACAGTAACAAGTTTCACCTGGAAATTTCCAACTGTTGGATTTTGTTGGCAAGATTGTCTGGACGAGTATGACACCTCCAACAATCCCCCCACCCCCCCCTCCGTCTTTTGCCACAACCTTGCTGCCACCCCTCCACTGACCGACTTAATGGTCACTGCTCACATATCCTTACTTCCATATTTACCATTCATTAGGCTTAAAATACAGTTCTTCAACTCCAATTTTGTTTTCAACTGCTGAAATCTCATATTGGTTTTTGTTTTACTGTAGGCTAAATAACACCAAATTCAAACTCTAGTCGAATAACGGATATATTCACTTCCACTTTTTCCGTTGATTTTACTGCAGCTGGATAAGGAAGTAAGTTCTTGTTTATAGACTTTGCTTAAACATTGAAGTGTAGTGCATGGGTAGGCCTACTGTACATGTACATTTACTGTATAGCTATACAAAGGACTTTATTTTATTATCTTTAATATGTAGAACACAAATCCCTATTGATAATTACAGTTAATAGTTTTATTGAGGTCTCACTCTTGGCTAAAGCAAATAACATATGGTCTTGTAAGAAGTTTTCTTACAAAACAAACAAAAAACAAACAAACAATATTATAACAATATAATCAAAATATACTGGTTATGGTTTTGTGTTCAAAGACTGCTACTAAATGTTTGTATTTGTGTTGCAGTACATATATACATACATACAGCAGTGATACCATATAAAGTATATATGACCATGTTGCTACTACTGTACATAGAGGCGACAAAGAGATGCGTACTGTAAAGTCTAATGGATGCAATGTTATCCAACAAAAGTACCCAAAAGATTAAAATCATGAAATATAATGTGACTTTTAGATTCCAACTTTAAGGTATGAATAGTTATTAGTTATACTTAGTTAAATCTTATTCTGGTAGTTTTAGCAAAAATCCCCTATTATCACACTGTCCAAAAACCACAACAAGGAACTCCATACAGAATAGTGAATGAGAAGTAATGTACCTTCTACAGGATGTCCTATATTTTGGTACTTTTTGCAATCACATGACAAGTTTGTATTATACATGTAGCTGTACTCAGAGATGAAATTATTTGTATAAAACTGAAACCAAATATCCTGATGCATGTCTGGCAACGTTCTTTGGGAAACCAAAGTTTGATTCTCCCCTCCTCCTCTGGCACCCTCTCCTTGCCTTCCCCTCCCCTCCCCTCCCCCTCTCCTTTATACTAAAAAGGAGATCATGCAGTTTGGTTCAAAGCTTTTTCTTATATATTTTCTGAAAATGTATCTTAAAAGTACAAATATGAGATTAACAGCTGTGAATGCACTGTGAATACACCACAGTTATTTACTTATTGTAAATAATGCATAACTTGCTAAACACTTTAAAAAAATTAATCAATTCAACTGAACAACGAACGGCCAGCAGATAAAAAAAAAAAAATTATATTACAATATTTGTTTGACAAGTTGTGATCTTGCTGAAGAAACCGCTTAAACTTTAATTGTAAGACCATGTTGTTAGTCCTTCAGTACACATTACATTAGAGAATATATGATAAAACCTTTAACAATTTCATCTTTTACAGTACTAGCAACTCTCTGTACTTTAAGAGCAATGTGTGGACAGACAAGCTATCAGCTATTAATTACCAATGGCCCAATATCACAGGATATATCCCGTTTGCACCTTATTACGCAGTCTTCAAGCTGCTAAAGTGATGTGTACACTATTCAAATCTTAATTAAGTTTGACATCTGTAACACAACAGACAGGATATTGTGGGACACAAACTGCGTAACAACCTTGAATAATCTACTATTTTGATTAAGATCAGTCATGTTTGATGAAACCATGAGGATAGCTTATTCTAGGAGGCTAGCTCACCTGTTGCAAAGGTAACAAAACTCCTTCCCATATGATATATATTCCTTGTGTACTGTAAACTGTTGCTTTCATGACACATGTTAATGTAAAATACACATGAAAGTTCTATACACGGGTATAAATATATCATGATCGATGATGTCAATACAGGAATTTGGAACATCAGTCCTAAACAGAGTATGTACACCTCATCTTTCAACAACCTTGAGCCATAGTAAATTAAAGGCACTGGTGTAGTGTGTGAATGGGTTTTCATTCAATCAACATGACTTTGATCATTAATTGCAAATTCTACACATGTACACAAACCATCTAAATTTGACTCCATATATCTCTCCACAATTTTAAGTAGTTCATTTTAGGTTCACTTTTGCAATTCTCAGATCAAAACGGATCTCCAATTGCTTAGAAGAGGCACCAAGACTGACTTTGTAATTCATCCAAATCCAATTTTGAAGGTTTTATCAGATCATTTTGCACACAGGAGAATTTAGCAATCCAAAGCTAACTCTTTCAAATTGAGGCTCTATTTTGTGTAACATGCTATATCACCTTGTATCAAGTTTAACACAAAATATTATATTCATATTGAAAGTGTATATATATGCATACACTAAACAGGATCGAGACAGCATGAAAAATATTCCCAGTTAATAGAACACTAACCCTCACAATTTCACCCTTTTTTCATTAATTTTTATTACAGAGCTAGAATGACAAATGTGTGGAACGGAAGTGTGCTATTACAGTACACTGTGTATGACAACATACACAGGTAGCTCTGTAGTAAACAAGCTCAGGAATACTGGCTACTAAGTATCTGTACATTGTGTAGTAATTCATGTACTGTGGCAATGCATTGTGCATGTACCGTACCGACATATATGTTACACATGAGTGTTAGATATTATACATTACTGGTACTGTATATAGTGATGAACCAAATGAAGTATTTCCTGAAATTAGTTTCTGAAAATAAAGTCTGTCAAAATTTAAAGAGCCAGTTCAACTGACCATTCAGTCCAAACTTATACCCGAAAATTTACTGATTTGGTTTTTTACAAAAGATGATACTTACCTGTCTCCCACATACATAAGCACTCTGATCTACTCTAGCCTACGAACTGGTAACATTCTTGCACTGACCCTCTCTAAGGATACTGTCCACTTTCTTCCAGCTATACCACTCAGAAGTTAGATGTAACTTGCCAATTTATGTTTGACAATGTTTCAAGTTTAACTGCATCCATGGATCTGCAGTCCAGAAATATCAGGATGAGTATTTTGAAAGTCAATCATACCTTGGAATTTGCTTATGAAGCTAAAATCACTCAACTATGAAAACATCAGGAAAGGTTACAACAGCTAACTGTTTTTACTGCTTTGTCAGGAATTACCAGGAAATTCCCAAACTTACTGGAGTTGCAAGAAGTATATTTATATCAAACCTAAATCTAATTCAAAACAAGATTAGTCACGATCCAATCATGGAACTAAAGTCTTCAGCATATTTTTACCACCTGACTTTAAATTGGCAAATTTATGCAAAACCATGATATTATATACTTACACCTTTAAAATTTCTGAGTTCAATTATAAGTCACTATTTGAGATCAAACCTGTGTTTGTAAATTTAAACCCAGAGGTCACTGGTTCAAATCCTGTTCTAGCCAAAAGTTTCTTTGCTATTTTATATTGTTAAATATATTTTCCCAATCAGTTTTCCCTTTACTCCTTTATACTTGAAGTCAAACTTGACTGGTCAGACTAATCAGCCATAACATTAGTCCTGATTCTAAATTGAAAGCCAGGACACTCTTCACCTTTTCTACTTTGAATATCTAAATTGCACTTGACACAAAGACAAATGTATAAACCACAAAGTTTTGTCTAACTATCTTACTTGACCTTCAGTTGTGATCCTCTGAATAAAAGTGTCAGGAACCAATCCTTGGACATTGGGAGGCACTCATTCAATGAACCTCCTGTACCTCTTATTGCTACACCACTGGGTATGTCACACTGTGACAGTGTGACATACGATTGTGCTTACAGTGTGAGAGTATACACAGCACTCCTAGCTGCTTCTTCAGAGTTTTAATGTGAGAGAAGAAACTTGATTAAGTCAGTGAATGTTCACCCAGGGAGCTGCTTAGAGTAGCTGCTCCCTGGTTCACCTATACTCACAATGATTCAGTGTTCAAAGAGCCACTCCAAGGTGTCTTAAAGGTCTGCTGTATAGACCCCAACAATAGCAAGCTATCATGGAAAAGTTTCTTGAGATCACGTTATCGCCCAGCCTTGGTCGTAAAATGACCTCTTTTTACCAATTAGTCTGCAACGCCTGCCACTTAGTTTCTCTTGTATGAGGGTCTTTGTGTGAACGCTGTATGATTTTAAACTACACTGTAGACATGAACATATTTCCACACAGTGTTTACACTAAGAGCCTAATGGTGTTAAGAAGCTATGCAGGCAATTGTAAAGCCTGATGTCGAGTTACGACCGCGGCAGGTCGATTACGTTATCACAAAAACTTTCCTAGCTATAAATGGAGCCAATAAAACAGATCTTTAACTACTGTACATAATTTACATTATAAAAGTATTGTTGTTACATCACTAGGTTGACAGGGTTCTGTGCAGTACAATTTTCTCTTTAACTTTCACACTGTTGACATGTTGTAGGTATGACAGGGCCTATCATGGCCAGGTAGGTCAATAATTCAGCAATCAAGCATGATGCAAGTAACCCACACGAAAGGAATTGAAAATATACTGAATCCATTCAAACCTACAATATAGTGTAGTCAGATAGTCTATGAGATCAGTACCATAGTCAGATTTCATTTAACTTCCTTGTCAATACTTCTCGACAAAATTTAACAACCGCAGCTGGTACAAAAGTGTTATTTATACCAGGCAATCCAATTTGCGTGGCCATTCTATAATACTACCACTCAGCCAGTGCATGAAATGAAGGAAACGTATCCATAAATTTTGCTATATAAGGAAACTGTCTCTGCATGCCACATGATGCACTGTTCCATCTGGTTACCTTTGAAGTGCATAATATACACACGATATGAGAGAAACTAAACCCTGGCCTATATAATAATGTCATTAAAGATGAAGGCCAGTGCTGAACAATGGCAGCTGGAACTGATCTCCAGACATTAATTAACAGACTGCAGCACTGTACCTTTACTGTACTGTATGTCATGAAAATTTAATGCTCAAAATGATTCACAGACTAGGGATTCAATAACTGGAAAGGAAAAGCGAACATTTTAAAGGAGTTTGAGATGCTGGCAATGGTTGTCTGCCCAAACATTATCAGCGTTAACGCAACCAGCAGGTCGATGTATGTACTGAAGGTCTTCAGAATGGGGCGATTTGAAAAGAAAAGGGCAGCAAGTGTTGTTGACCAGGACTGGGGTCATTCGGTTATAGTGCTAAAATGTCACCTATTTGGGTAAATTAAGATAGATACATACCTAGAGTAAATATGTGCTCATTCGTATATGTTGCTTGGGGGCAAGTAAGAGATGAGTGCAAATATATTCATGAAGCATACACCCTGTTTCACCCTACGAATTAGCAGTGTCTGTATCATCATTCGCACAGGCAGTTATGACTAGTAAGATATTGGCAAACTGCCCGTTTGTTGACTTGGATGGTGACAAGAATAACATCTTTCTCTGAATTCTGCCACGGAAATTCATTTGTCGATACATTGAACAGCAATAAAGAGCCTTAGATGTTGGTAACGGTCACAAGGTCGTTCTTCATAAGCTGCAAAAATAGTCTTGATCCTTGGAAGAGTTCTGGGTTCAATCTCAATGTCACCTTTAGGTCAGTAACTTTTGAGAAGCATCTAGTAATGTTTATATGGCTATGAGCAGCTAAAGCTTGGAAGCAAGATCAGAGATCTGACCCTTTAAAAGATGTTCATATCAAACAGAGGGAACTGTAACAAAAACTATGTGTGTTTTTTTTACATCATTGCTTCTTCACTGGAACTTCTGTATTCCAACAAACTCCTTTAAGGCAATGCCACCCTCCACATCTTACTATTAATAGCATGAACTCTGGTAGAAGAAGCTTGAATGTTTACATGTTATACTGGTATGCAGCTGGAGGAGAAATACTTCAGGTATGGAATAAGATAAGAATTCCACAAGAACAATTGATCAGTGCTAAGAGTGGTTTAATTGAATAAAAGGATGAAAATACTAAGGTCTCCTAAGAAAATGAACTACACAGCTTTTGCATAAATGTTTACAATTTCATATAGCAATTATAGCAACTTATTACACATATTAGCTAATTTCTTTAAAAAGAAATGTCTGGGGTACCAATGTTACTTCACAGCTAAGTACAGCTAAGTAAGTATATTATAATTAACTACAGATATTGTAACAGTATTACAAAACATTACAGTTCTGTAAATGTATGCAAAACTTATGACTACAATGAGTAATGAAACTTTAAAATGAGTAACAGATGGAAACGGAGGAACGGGGGGAGGGGGTGTTGGGGGAAGACGGATAAGTGGGAGAATGAGGGAGAAGAGGGGGACTAATGACTTACATCAAATTTAGACTGCATTTCAACAACTACCCACAAATAGATAAATAATACATTGTTATCATCCTCCATCACTTTGGAGATACTGAAAAAAATCAAAATGAGTAGTAGGTCTATGTGATCCACCTAAAGAGGAGTTTTACTGGCCCAAAGCTGGAGTTCTATTCACAAAACCAACACATCTCTCCTACATAGTACATATTGGAGTTCTATTCACAAAACAGCTCCACATCTCTCCTACAGTGTACATACTGGAGCTCTATTCACCAAACCTACACATCTCTCCTACAGTGTACATATTGGAGTTTTATTTACCAAACCTACACATCTCTCCTACAGTGTACACATTGGAGTTCTATTTACCAAACCTACACATCTCTCCTACAGAGTACATAGATTGGAGTTCTATTCACAAAACCTACATCTCTCCTAAAGTGTAAATATTGGAGTTCTTCACAAAACCTACACATCTCTCCTACTGTGTACATATTGGTGTTCTATTCACTAAACCTACACATCTCTCCTACAGTGTACATATTGGTCATTCTTTGTTATTTTGCTATATTATTTTTCGCACATCCAAATCTGCTGTTCAAACAACCATAAAAAAAACCCTTAAAAATAGGCTCTATGTAATAAACAAAGCAGAAATGAACAAATTGAAGCATATATGTGCAATGCTCTAAGATGTCACATTAAGACATGGTTCAATCTTTCAGCATCTTTTGCGGGAACGTTAAAACTGTGTTAAGTATCTCCAAACTGGAATACGATTTCCTTTAATAGCTATTTGGAGACGGCATTCATCACAATCCTATCGATCTATCTCAAACAACTAGACCAATGATGATGATGGTCACCCTTGCTTTTCCTTTAATAATAATAGGTAAACAATGGCATTCACGAAATGAAAAAAAAAAAGGTAGAATTTATGCTTCACAAGCCACTCAAGATTTCTAAAGACCTGACTCACCAGCAATCAGAGAAATGTTATGCCTCAGTAATTAGATTAAAGTCAGTGCAGACTTCTCTCTCTCGTTGTTTACGCAGTACTGTATCGTACTTGTACATGAACACTAGTACAGTATACTGTATACATACAGTAAATCTAACATGTAGTGCATAGTGAAAGTAAAGCCATTTACAGTATTATGCACTAGACAATGATCAATCCATTTACAAATGCAATTGTATAATTTCTTCTTGAGTGTACTCCAAACACTATTAATATTATATATATTTTTCATGTTTCCCTTGAACTTTTACTTGATCAGGAAATATCAAACCACTTTAAAATTAGAGGCATTTAATTTTGAACTGTTACAGAGTGATGGGGGAGGAGGAAGGGGGGAGAAGATTAGGGAAAATAGAAGGAACTATCTGAAATATACTCAGTAGATTTATCCACTTTTCCTCAAAGCAAGTGTTTTGGACTTTTCTAGAAATATTTTTTTCCATGGGATGAATATTTTAATAAAACTAATTTTTTTGAAAGAATATTTATTGTAAAGTACATTGCTGTATCACTTAGCCATTCATAGCTACACTGCGTCAATTCAGCTAATTTATCCAGTATCATATACTGCAATTTGTAATACAATACATTTTCTATTGTTTCTGACATAATTGCAACTTTAAAACAAAAACAAAATAAAATTAGCAATGCATACAGAAGGAAGGAAACAGACCTAGCATACCGCCTTGCATTTAATTGAAAGAATAACTGAATTAAACCGGTAAATAGAGATTATATTGCAGGGGATAGATAATTAGACATTTGAGGTTCTAACAAACAATACTGTTTGTATATGAAGATTGCAAAGAATATTTATTTTACTAATATATACATATGTTCAGTCCATCAGGAAAAAGGCAAGTGTTTAAAAGTCTATTGCTGACAACAAGTTCCCCTGGAATGTTCCTAAATTACAGCACAAACCCTATACTGTGTGTATAGGTGTATAGGGGAAAGGGGAGGGGGAGGGGAGGGAGGCAGCCCAATGTTACTTGCAGCTATAATAAGCACTTGATACAGGGCTCATGTAGGTAAAGAATACAAAATTATGAACTGACGATTGTTACCCAACTTATAAGGTGTTTATGTTCTTCATGTATACTGGCAAACAAAAGCAAACTGTGCCATCCTCTTCTACTGGCAAAGTGAGAAAGCCAGTAAACAGCCAGAATTTTGAGGTACATATTAAATGAAATGGAAATAAATGACGAAGGCAAATAACTATAGATATAATTGGAATTGTAGTGAGTTGGAAAATCTAGAAAGTTAAAATAACTTCCAGCCTCCACCTCGATTCCAACCAGGGCCTACTACAGTACTTTATATGCGGACACCCTAACAAACTAGGCTATGGGAACTGATTGTATGTCCTGAGAATTCAAACCCAATAAGGAAGGTCGTACTTCCACTGTAGGCATTTTTAACCTGTACTGAACAATGCTAGTTGTGTTTCGGTGCCATATTTTGCTTTGCTCTAGAGATCAATAATGGTGCTAACCAACTCAAAATTATCGGTGAGATACTAAAGCCAGATCTCAAAAGAGATATTTTGAATAGACTCTTTTACATGAAATGGAAATAAAGAACAACTTAGGCAAATGAATGGGCTGACAAAATTAATTTCAATTTTAATGATATATATCTAATATTTACATGCTATATGCCATAAAGTACTAATCAGCTCATATATTATGCATTCCAAAGGCTGAACATCTGTATTAATTGATGAAGCAGATGAAATGTTAATCCGATGGATGTTGATTAAGTTATGAGTCTATAATAACTTATTACACTATCACGGATGAACAACATCCATGACACGGTACAGAATGGAAATATGCAACTTCAAGACTAACAACATATGGCAACCTTGAGGAGGGGAGTGAAAGAATCAATGATACAGTATATATTATCATTATCACCAAATTAATGACTG
>JAAAKB020062881.1:0-13832 GCA_010014835.2 Apostichopus leukothele
TGTTGACAATTAACAATTCATAATCATGGACGTTAAATATGAATGTAAGAGACTGACTTCGGTCAGCTTGTGGCTTTTATAAGCCAATGAGGCTTCTTCGCGAGTTCCTGCTTGCAGGAGGATCTAATATACATACTAATACATACATACATACAATAATTGTGCAAAGGTGACCATTGATCGATGTCAATTGTTTGTATAAACCTAAAACGGGTTCTTTCGTTTAACTCAGGTTGTCTTATTATTTATAAGTTAAAACTTTCTCTTGATTCGTGTCATTTTTGTTTACATTTTTTATGAACAATAGTTTCTTTTGTCTTATTCAGGTTGCCTATTGTTCTATCTGAGGAGACATGCTGATCTTTGGGATAAGGCTAGCATCCTCATACACTTCACACAACAAATTGCTTCAGCGATGAAGTACTTAGAACACAAGAGATTTATTCATAGAGATTTAGTGAGTGCTTCGTCTTTGTTAAATGTTTAAACTAATGATACCTCATTTTTGTTAAAAGGAATACCTCTTCTCTTTTGTTTAAATAGAATGGAGTAGTCAACCTCAGAAGATAATCTTGGGCTTTGGGGTGTTTTTGGCAAGATATTTAGTCGCCCCAGGCAGTCCATGGAGGACTTGTAAATCAGACATGACTGTGGTTAATGTTAACAAAATTACACCCAATAAAGTGCCATGCAATATAAAGTACTATTACCAGTGTCAACTATTGGATTATGATGAATTTATTGATAAAACTTTTTATGCAAGTAAACTTTTTTGGTCAGTCTAAATGAGTACCTCTTCCCTTTGTTTATAATAATGATATATATGATTATATGATGAAAGGGGAGAAATCCCTCCCCATCCCCCCACCCACACCATCCATCCATCTCTCTCTGTAAAGTCCACAGTACTCTGTTTAATATGTGGCAGAGTAGGTTGTTAAAGGCAACCATCAAAAGGATGGTACATTTAGAAGCCACTTTATAAGTATCACTTTCATAATCCTTTTTCATAATCCTATCCTATTTCTCCCGGTTAGTTTCAATATGGACATTTTATGATTATGTTTCAATTTATGTCATGCTTTTTGGTCACATAACGGAAGTAACTCTGCTTGTGAAAGTCGGTGATTCATCCACGCATACGATCATAATTGACTTCCCCCCAAAATTTAACTATTATTAGTTGTTGTCTCAACTCCCAATCCTCTCTCCTTGAATGTTTTGTTTTATGTTTTCCTAATACAATTAACGGTTCAGGTCTTTCAATTTTCCTCAAAACTGTAATTTTTGTCATTATTTTTTTCTTTTTCAGGCTGCCAGGAATTGCCTTGTGGGTGACAAGAATGTGGTTAAAGTAGCTGATTTTGGCCTAACCAGGTAAAAATTTGAGCCTATGAATTGCCAGAAATATTTTCTATTCCTATCTTCGTAAATTCCAGTGGATCATTCAATATTGGGATGCTGTCTGTAAGGAAGGTTTGGCCAATCACTGTTTGGAACTTTGTTTATCGTTCTGTTCAAAGAACCAAAAGTTTGGGAGAGATAAGATGGCCAGTCATTCCCAATTTCGGGGAACAGCCCTTGGATTTCATGTACCATCCCTGGACTAAAAGAGTCTCCGGAATTGTCTCCAGGTTTCGTTGTACTGTGTCTGAATCTCTACAAGTGTTCCTGGAGTTATCTCTGAATTTTGTAACACAGGCCCTGAATAAGTTAAACTTACCTGTTTGCTACAGAAGCAGCTGGAAACAAAAGGAAGAATGCCCCATTAACTACACACATAAAGTTCATTCACACTCACAGATGACAGCAAACATATATCACCAAATAATTACACAACCTTTGGTTCTTTGGCCTTGGCTTTTTCATTTTGTCCAAATTACTTGTTTCAATGTCCTTTCTTGACATGTACTTTAAACATAGCTGCCCACCACAACTGAAATGCCCTAAAAGACTCCATCCCCCTAAATACTATGATGCCAACATTGGGGTCAACATCAATATCATGTACCCATATTTCCTGGATATGGGCACCTAAGGAGAAAGAACTTCCTTGCAGATTGTGATAGTTTGCTTGTATGGTATTGGAAGAGATGATTTTAGGGTGACGTGACTATGGTTAGGCATGCTAGCCTAACATGATGTGAGGTATTCATTTTGTCTGTGCTCATATGGACTTGAACGGGACATAATTCGACCAAAATAATTTACCTTCTGACATATCAAAAGTTAGGCATTCTAGCCTAACATGATGTGAGGTATTCATGTTGTCTGTGCTCAAATGGACTTATTAACGGGACATATTTCGATCAAAATACCTTTACCTTCTGACATATCGAAGGTTAGGCATTCTAACCTTACATGATGTGAGGTATTCATGTTGTCTGTGCTCATACGGACTTATAAACGGGACATATTTCAATCAAAATACCTTTACCTTCTGACATATGGAAGGTTAGGCATGCCAGCCTAACATAATGAAAGTTATGGGTTGGTCAATGGTTATAATGAAATTACTCTCTGATACGCTTAAGTTTTGGCATGATATAAGAACTTTTCAAACTCCAAGAAGATTGACTTTTAAATTAATGTTGCTGTTTCAGATATGTTCTTGATGACCAGTACACAAGCTCAGGGGCAAGGTTCCCTATAAAGTGGGCACCTCCTGAGGTCCTTCACTTCACAAGATTCAGTAGTAAATCTGATGTATGGGCATTTGGTAAGTTGACATCCTGCTTCCCTATGCTCTTTTGTACGTAAGTACATAGAGAGTGGCCACGTCTCAAATTTTCACCGATTTTGTGACGGTGTCTCAAGAGCAACCCATCGGTAAAGGGAGTGGTGTTGTAATTAGTTTCATAGTGGTGGCATGGAAAGGCATGGTTTTTCCAGTTTAATTGTACAAACGTATCACCAACAAAGTACCACAAAGTGTTCTTTTTGAGTGCAAAATTTCCTGTGTATTTGTTGCCTCAGTGCCAGCACTGGTGAGCAGTAAGGGACCTGTGATGTGGGAAGAGGTTTAGGGGCCAGGGGAGGAGGGGGGGAGGCTATCCCTCAATAATTTTTAACAGCAATAATTTTTCACTCAGTCATGGTGCAGTGATAGCCGGAAATTCCTACATCACTTAAAATATATCCAACTGCTGGACCCTTTACCCCCCAAATCTCAAAACTGTGTTGGTGTCTCTACACTATACCATTCAACTTTCAGTTAACAGTAATGCTTGTAAAACACACCATTACTCTGACCCAGCTAGGCTATAGAAACTGGTAGCTAACATACATAGCATTCTATGCATCCTAGACTACACTAACACACCAGGCCTAATGATAAAACACATGGAGATAAACTTTTCTTCTGTTCAGATTGAAGCCAGAAATTTTGTTCACTGTCTTTTTTTTATCAGAGTTATTATGTAGCTTTAATGTTTATTGCAAGTTTAGTTTTACTTTACAACTAATCAAGAAATAAAGAATCCTTCCCCCCCCCCCCCCTCCCCCCACCCAAATAAAACAAAAAATAAAAATTACAATCAAGGAGTAATGTCATATGTCTCTTGCTCTCGTTCTAGGTATTTTGATGTGGGAGATTTTCAGCGGAGGTAAGACGCCTTATCCAACGATGAGTAATGTCGAGGTTGTGTCGCAGGTCACAAGACAAGGATACAGAATGGAACAGCCAGAATACTGCCCTCGACCTGTCTACCGAATTATGCGAGATTGCTGGGACGAGGTAAGCCGAGAGTGGCCTCATCTCATTGATGTCGTTTTGGTATTCTTAAAATTATGAAGACCATTTGGTGCTCTCCAACGCTGTTAAAACATTGATTGCACAATCTCAATTAATAATGAAGTTCCACAGTGAGTGTTGTGCAATTAATCTTGTCAGTAGCTCAAATGTGACATGATACTAAATATCGTGTTTAATTGAAAAGGCATTAATTTTATGTAAATTCATTTCAGTCTAAGATCAAATGATAGCTGTGGCATTCTTTAAGTGATGATAAAATGACACATTTAGTATATGCTAATGTTGATTGTGTCAAAGGTCAACTGATGACTGAGGGATAGTTTAAGCTTTGTTTGAAGTGAAGGATTGCAAACATTTTCGTAATCATCTCGGCTTTGGATGTGCAGCCTAGGGCAGGTGAATTGCCACCTGTAAATATCACCAGATGTAAGGCTGGTGATGACATTTTTTGAAAGTTTTGTATATAACAAACAGCACCACACAGTATTGTAACGTATTTAGTGCCCTTGAGGTCATAGGCATAGGAGCCCAATTTGATTTGGGGGGCTGTAACAACTTGCCCGAAAAACATGTTAATGTGCATATCATATAGGCATGCAGCAGTTAGTACATTGCATGCCAATTACATACAATCATTTGTCGTGTTATTACCCTTCCATATCGGTCATAACTTTTGGGGAGTCGTTACAATAATAACGATAATAATGATATCAGTTTAACCATTGAAAAACACATTGCAATTTATTTTTCTTTCAGTAGGTGCCCGAAAAATTCTCAGCATATTGCCCGAATTTTCACAAAAAAAAAATTTGGTTGGGGGTTGCAGCCCCCAGCCCCCCCCCCGCCTCCTATGCCTATACCTTTACCTGTAGGGACAACATGAGTTTAATGTTACACTGAGAAAGTATAATGTACCCCCAACCCTTCCTATTTTTATCACCACTCTAAGATTTTCATTCATTCCTTTCTTTCTCTGCTTCTATTTATCATGTCCACATCGTAGGTGGTACCAGGGCCCTTGACCAGCAGAGTTTTGATGATTCACCCGACCTTGTAAACCACCAGGATAAAAGAGAGGAAAGAATAGAGAGGCAGAGACAAAGACAACTCCGGAAACAGGTATATTATAAACGCAATGAACCAACGTTTCTGCGCACTTTTATTTTCTTCCCTCCATATTTTTCGGTGACCAATACCCGGAGGAATATTTAATAAGAGAGAGTCGTCCTTGAAGTCAATGAGTATAGATAATCCTATACTTCAAAGTTATAAAAGAAATGACGTTTATGTCGAGAATGACAATGACGGATACATCATCTCCCTTGACCTCCGTAATCCCCGGCAAATGGTTACAATCGCCGAGCCCAAAATGGAAACACATAACCCGCAGGCTGGCGCTGCGCGTGCGTGGGCGCTAATACAGAATTGTTAATTTACGAAAATAACCAAGGATGAGAAAAAAATCGTTCAAGGTTAAACCCTTTACCTTTCACAAGCCTTTTGGAGAATGTCGGAATTGCTTGAGTATCTGCGACAATATCATGTTACATTTTCTTTATATATTATAGTCTAAGAAAAGTATGTTCACCTTCATATAGTCTATCAATAATCGTTCTTCTTTCGACTCTATGGCACATCTAGGGTAAGAGGACCAACATTTCCAACCGGCTTGGACAGTGCAGTAGCGATCCTTGTCTAAACGGCGGCACGTGTCAGGTAAGGATATTCTTTCAGTTCCCATAAATTAATTCGTTTGGTAGACCATGGAGGTAAAATCTGTTTTTACCTCCATGGGTAAACATATCCTGAGTACCTCGTAAACAAGCGTAAGACCATGGGAAAAATTCCCGTTCCGTCAGCCCTTATTAGCTGCCAGTTTTCAGCTATGTCGGTATACATTGATGTTTTTTAACTTTCGTTGCCGTTTTGATTCGTTTTGGAAGATCGGTGTCCCATCCCTCGATGTGAATATATACAAACGTCACAGCCTACCTATTAAAATGGGCTGTCGTCCCAAATGTTTAGACGCGGGACACTTCGTTTTATTGCTAAAAGAAAGACTCGATAGAAAGTAAACGATGCTCACAGCGAAAATTAAATAATTATTCTGCTTCAATTTAAATACATGTGTGTGCGCGCACGCGGACATGTAGCAATTAAGCATCATACCAAGCGTCGAATAGTCTTGTTCAAATCATTATTTTATTTATCTATTCTTTTCTCTCTTCTTCTTTCTTCGTTTCTTCTTAACAGAATTACCCATTTGGATATTCCTGTCTCTGTCCATACGGAATCAGTGGTCCACATTGTGAAGTCATCCCTGTACCACCCGACCCTTGCAATCCAAGTCCATGCGTCGACGGTGCGACGTGCACACGGACCGGCGTTGATTCGTTCAGCTGTAAGTGTCCTCCAAACTACGTCGTCGGAGCAACTTGCGAAAGAGTCACATTGAATATAAACGGCGCACGGACATCCTTATGTGACAGCAATCCATGTTTGAATGGCGCAATCTGTATCGATGGAACGAAAGGATTTACGTGTATCTGTCCTCTCGGATTCCGTGGCACTCGCTGCCAGATAAATGTCGACGACTGCCGTCGTTCTCCTGAGGGTATACCGAAATGTCTTCATGGTGGATCTTGCATGGATCTTATCGCTGATCATGCTTGTATCTGTCTAGCTGGTTTTTATGGCAAGTCTTGCGAGTTTGAGGTGAATGAGTGTGCCAGCTTCCCGTGCCTCAATGGTGAGTGTCAAGATCTGACAGGTGGATATCAGTGTGTTTGCAACGTTGGCTTTAAAGGTGCTAACTGCGAGGAACTTGACGTGAACCCTTGTAATCCCAATCCGTGTTACCATGATTCTCGATGTATCGATATAGGCCACGGTAACTTTACCTGTAACTGTAAAAGGGGATTTGAGGGTGAGTTCTGTGGAATAGACATCAACGAGTGTGAAGGTAAAGGTGGTGTCGAAAAATGCAAAAATGGAGCGACGTGTCTGGATTTGGTCGGTGAATTCGAATGCATCTGCAGCGAAGGATTTGGAGGGAAACGCTGCCATCGGAAATTGGATGCTTGTCTCAGTTCACCTTGTGTCTATGGTATTTGTCACGAGGATAGCGATACTGAAGGATACGTGTGCCGTTGTCATCCGGGTTTCACTGGAATCAACTGTGAAGAAGTCTTAAACTATTGTGAAGAGAATTCATGCCTCAACAACGCAACCTGTCTCAATTACCACGGTGGCTATCACTGCGTCTGTCCGGACCACTTTACCGGATCTCACTGTGAAGTTGATCTTGATTTCTGTAAGCATGGCCCTTGTCTGAACGGTGGTCACTGCGAAAATAAAAGAGGTCACTTTACGTGTCACTGTCTGCCTGGATTCGGAGGATCGGACTGCCATCGGAACGTTGATGAATGCGCTTCCTCACCGTGTCAAAACGGTGGACGGTGTAGAGATGAGATTGGGAAATATACATGTGACTGCCAAGTAGGTTTCACTGGACCCAATTGCCAAGAACATGTCAACGAATGCGCTCAGCAACCGTGTCTGAATCATGGCAGATGTGTAGATGGATCCGGGACCTTTTACTGCGAGTGCCCTCATGGGTATCACGGTATAATATGCGAACACGAAATCAACGAATGCTGGTCTAATCCGTGTGAGAATGACGGCATCTGTATTGATCGAGTGAGTGAGTTTGAATGTATCTGCCGAGAAGGATTCCATGGCGAAATATGTCAATTTGAGAGCGATGAATGTTCTTCTCATCCATGTCAACATGGCGGTACATGTGAGGATCTGAAAGGCGCTTACGAGTGTCAGTGTGCTGTTGGTTACTATGGACGACACTGTGAAATCAATATCAACGAGTGTACCAGTATGCCTTGTAGGAACAACGCAACTTGTGTCGATGGCGCTGGAGTGTTCGAATGCTATTGTCAATCTGGATTTGAAGGCGTTCAATGCGAAGTTAATTCAGACGACTGTTACAATGTGACATGCGAAAACGGTGGGTCTTGCTTCGATGAAGTCAACGGGTACAAGTGCCAATGCGCACCAGGATATCTTGGCGCCAATTGTGAGAACGAAAGAGACGAGTGTTCGGTGAAACCCTGTAGAAACGGTGGACAGTGTACAGATATGGTTGGTCATTTTTCGTGCTCTTGCATAGCAGGGTTCCGTGGCAGATACTGTGAACAAAACGTCAATGAATGTGCCAGTAGTCCGTGCGGAATCAATGGAATCTGCTTGGATCGATTGGGCGGTTTTACATGCATGTGCTATTCTGGTGAGTACATCGAAATGCCAATGTTGATATCAAATATAAAATACAAATATAAATTTTCTCTCGCAGTTTCCAGCAGTCCTCAAATTCAGTTGATTATAGTGATAACTGTAAATTGTATGTTAAAGTGGCGCTTCACTATTTCCGACTTCACATGCACAAAATGCAACCGCCTATACCTTCGATGGTCGGAGACAGTAACTCTCTCCTTATTCATGAACTATTTTGACGATATTCAACCAGATATGAAGGCAGCTACATAACTCACCGAAGACGTTAAATTAGCTTAAGTTTGTGTTTGCGTCACTTGGACGTGAATTACGAAGATGTACGCTTATTATGATAACATAAACCATGGAAGCTATGTTGGTTATACACCTGCGTATAAGAGTATCATAACAACCTTTTTTCATTTTCATTGCGATAGGTTTCACGGGAGATCTCTGTGAAATGGAGGCCGACGAGTGCTCCAGTGATCCATGCCTATTCGGAGGAACATGTACAGATCTTTTCGATTCATTTACTTGTAACTGTCCATCCACGAGAACTGGTAGATTTTGTGAAGTGTTTCTGGATCCTTGTGCTTTAAATCCGTGTCGATACGGTGGAAGGTGTGGGTCGTTAAACGAGACCTCATTCTCGTGCAACTGCTCGAAGGGATATAGCGGTAAACGATGTGAGATTCAAATCAATGAATGTGAGAGTGAGCCATGTAGAAATGGCGGGAAATGTGTCGACGGGATAGGGGAATACGCATGCGTATGTCCACATGGATTTGAAGGAGAAGCTTGTTCTGTGAATATTAATGAATGCAACATCGATCCGTGCATCCATCCGGATGCGATTTGCCATGATCTGATCAATGATTATTCTTGTGCATGTCCAGACGGCTTCACAGGGAAAAATTGCTCACAAGAAGTAGACGAGTGTTTGTCGTCTCCCTGTTTTGGTAATGCGACATGCGTAGACTCTATTGCAGGATACCAGTGTTTATGTAACCCTGGTATGACGGGGGACCTCTGTGATGCGAGGGTGGATAATTGTCTCAGCTCACCGTGTGGTAACGGAGGTACGTGCATTGCTCTGATGGATTCGTATACGTGCCGATGTCAGCAAGGATTTACTGGTACCCATTGTGATATTAACATAGACGAATGTCACCAGTCACCGTGCCTAAACTCTGCAACCTGTGAGGATGGCGTAGCAGCTTATACCTGTCACTGTGCTAAAGGTTTCACAGGGTTACATTGTCAAATCGATATCGATGAGTGTTTATCCGATCCCTGCAGAAATGGCGCCGCTTGTATTGATGCGGTCGCAGGGTATGAATGTCATTGTACGGAGGGATATGAAGGCTCCCTATGTAATATTGAAATAGATGAATGTTATCAAAGCCTGTGCGCAAATGGCAGTACATGTGTCGATCAACTGAACGGTTACCGTTGCGTTTGTCCACCACTAAGAACCGGAACATACTGTCATGAATGGATCGATGCATGCTTCAATTCTCCTTGCCAGAACGATGCAACCTGTCAGTCTCACCGAGGACAATTTACATGTATATGCGCAAACGGATTCACGGGTCCAACGTGCGCAGAAAACATAGATGACTGTGCATCTCACCCGTGTTTCTATGGTGACTGTGTTGATCAAGTGGGAGGTTTCAAATGTGTTTGTGGACCTGGATTCACGGGGAAGCGATGCGAGTTGAACATAGATGATTGCAGTAATTCCCCGTGCCAGAACGGTGGCACTTGCGTGGATCAAGTGAGTGGGTACGTTTGTATTTGTAACCCAGGTTACGCTGGACCAGGGTGTAGCCTGAATAAGCATCCCTGCGTATCAGATCCCTGTTTAAATGACGGCACCTGTGTCAGCCACGAAGGAGGGCAATATCATTGTTATTGTAGCCAGGGATGGTCTGGACCAAACTGCGAAATAGAAGTTAACTACTGTGCTTCACATCCCTGCTTGAACTGCGGTCGATGTATCAATGAACTTGAAGGCTTCAGATGCGAATGTGGACCAGGATATACAGGAGAAACATGTGACGCCATCTTAGATCTCTGTGTTAATCAACCTTGTTCAAATAATGGAACGTGTCTACGAGAATTCAATGGATTCATGTGTTTATGCGCTGAAGGTAAGGATTCTGTGTGCATCCTCTATAACCTATAGTCCAACCTTTCTGACCCCAGGTCAGTTATGTTAGGACTAAATGGTCCAATATCCTTTCATACAGCCTTCTCTCAACTATTAAAACATATTCGTGTGAGGAATATTTCATGTCTGTTCACAACGGAATTTTCTCTTCCACGCCTCCCCTCCCTCCCATTCTTAGCCACATCCCTTTCCCAGCTAATTTCCGCAGGAAAATGTAACTGATATGTCTCTGATTTGCCTAATACACATTTAATCACACATTAAAGGTACCATCATGCCAAACCTACTCTGTGTTCTTTCCTTAAGAAAACTGTACGTTGCTCTATAACTGAGTGCGGTATTTGACATGACAAATCTTCTAAACCGTAGTGTTATAAACTCAGGCAAGCACACAGACATGTACACAGGCATGCGTTACAATTTCATTGTAACTATCCCTCACATGCATTATAGGTGCTTTCAATAATATTTGTTCGTTTCTGTGTGGACCTTACCTGTGCTCGGCTCTTTTAGATACGATAATTACTGTTTGCCAAATTCATCTCTCCTGCTAACAACCTGACAAATTTGGTGCTTCGTTACTAAAGAAGTTTAATCTTTAAATTTGACAAAATTATGCCCTGGGTTTACGAAACACAAAAACAAAGGTTAATTAAGCAGCCTGTTCAAAGCAAAGTAAAGGTGGAGCGCTGTACTTATGTCTCGCCACATCCCGTTAAATGTCGCCATTACTGCCGCCCAGTTTATAACATGCTAAGAATTAGTAACCGTGTAGATCATGTGTAGTATCTGTATCTGTTCCCTTTCGAGGGGAAGGGTGATGCACACCTGACGATGATCACACAGTCACAGCCCTGATGCAAGGGGACTGGGGTTGAGAGCGGATCAGTCGTTTGGTAATATTGTTTTCGTGCCCAGGTTCTTTCCTGGGCGACTTTTGTTAAAAAGTATGACTCCAATACCTGGAGCATATTGCTTCATTAATGAGATATCGGAACTTGTGTCAGGGACTGCCATTTGTTATTGTGTGATGTCATAGTGCCACTGGAAGGTAAAAGCTGATCATAATTCAGATTTTGCTATCATATTTCCATCTTGCCAGTAATGGAGATCATGTTAAGAATTGTAATATCTTAAGATCTACCATTTACAAAATTCATCTCTATTTCTGAAATAATTATTATCATATATTAATGAAGAAAACATTAAAAAATACAGGGATATGTGGCGACGTACTCAGATGGAATAATATTTGTGGTAGATGTATTGTTTATCACTGTTAACTCTATATTACAGAGACCAGTAATGATGGCTGCGGTTTCTTCTCCTTTAATATGTGTAATTGACTTAACAAGAAAGAATAAAATAGCAGATGAGAACTTTGGAGAATGTTCATCTAATTGGACATGATAGACTGCTATGAGAAGTAAAAACAAGTATTACGGTCGCCAAATCTTGTCTCGAATTTCTCTCCATCCTCGCTATAAGACAGCGATAACGTCAGTCAGCTCAGGTATAGTGCGAGCTAAGTCTTGTTTCTCCCGCTACCAAATCCATAATGTATTCGAATTATTCACAATCCAGGCGCGAAAGAGCATGGAGGAAAGGTTTCGGGGGGGGGGGGGTGGGGGGTGTTGTTCACCTCGCATCACGACCGTTATACCCTTCCTAGTGTTGGGGAAATTCCCTAAAGTGCCTCTTCTCATAAATTATATGGATTTATTCTGGCAGAGAGTTGTGAGGTATGATTTTGGTTTGTCTCCTGAAATCAACCTCACATAGCTCACTGCCCTTCGAGGTTTCTGCTGCTCCCTCTCTCCACTCTCCCAGATAGTACCATTGCCCTCTTTTTTACAATTGAATGCACAGCAAGTGAGTCTTCCGAGGGTACTGCATCTACCATAATAGGAGCCAATATTACGAGGACCAAATCTCCACTCGCTGGCCGTGTATGAAGTAGGCATATCTACTCCTTTATCCAGAAGTAAAAAAAACAACAAAAAAGGAAGGAAGCTTAGATTAGTTGTATATAGTTTTAATGAATTTACTTTGATATGTTCGTATACAAGTAGAAATGATACACAGCGTAGTTGGATATAAATAACAGCAAGAGAGAGCAAAAAAAAATCAACCAATTTAATGATGTATTAAATGATATGTCCATGTTCTAAAATGAATATATCCATAAAGTAGGTTTGTAGCAGAAAGCTATGTTATAAGTATACTATTGTATACTTTTTCTATGGACACAGCTTTAACAATTTCATATAATAACTACATTATTAAAGAACAGCTTCATATTTGCTGTACCTTTTGGCGTTCCAAGATAACTGTATTCATAGAAGTTGCATGATCCAGTCGTTTTGTGTTTTAATAGATTTTTATGATATTCTGATTATTTTCAGTAGAACAAATTACAGATATTTGAATATATATCACGTTTGAGCCTATAGCTCATGAGTTAGTTTGATGTTTATTCAAATATATATTATTTCACACAGGCGACAGAAATAAGCCATGTTACGTGAAAGAGCTTTATTTTGGAATGCTATCCTTTTTTAGACTGAAATAGCACATAAAACACAAATTTCTATATGCGAAGATTTATAAGTATTTCACATTTTGTTTTTATACGTTCTTCTTTAAAAAAATTTCGTTTAATAATGTAACAATGTAGTTAATTTATTTTTGAATAATTCGTGATTGTTCAAAGTAAATTCTTCTTAATATAATGCCAACAAGATACTAGCTTATTTCGTTTTTACCTCTTTTTTTTTATTTTTTATAATATGATCAACAGCAAATTGGCCCTGAAAAAAAGACAGGTTCTTGTATATTACTGTGTTAACCTCAAAATGGGCAACAGACAACATGATTCAAAGAAATAATGAATACATTAATTACTAACATAATTAATTAGGTTACGAATTGATGAATCAAATTTCATTCACATATCCATTAAATAGTCGCCATAAGATGCAAAAAGGCTTATCGCGTGTGGAAAACAATGCAAAAGAATGAATATAAAAAACGACATGCTTAGTTATTTGTTGGACGAATAGCGAGAGCTGGAATAACACTATACAATTATAAAACTATTGGTTTCTGTGACGTAACATTGAGTACGGGATGCACAAGGTGATAAATACAAAACGTATGAGAATAATCAATGCATGAGTTAAAATGGGAATACATTTGGAAAAGGCAAATTAGACAGTACCTTCGAATTATATGGATATTTAGCAACGTGTAGCGCGCATAGAAGTTATATTTCTTACGGTTTAATCTACATATCGTGGGAAATTGTTATAGATTCCCAGAGTCCTCAAATAGGTTTTGGAATGACTAAATTCTCTCAAGCAGGACCAGAGCAGCCAAGGATACAGGGGACACCTCCCCTTTCCCCCTTTCACCAGGTTTGTGAAAAACCTTAAAATTGTCCTGTTTCATCAATTAGCAATGCCCACTTCGTTAATTAAAAGTACCGTATTGGTTTTGAGAAGTTTAAAACTTCCGGTTAATATAAGATTACTGTCATTTAAAAAGAAGGTACTGAAATACAGAAATTTCTGGTGCAGAGTCTACAAAGAAATTAATGTGCGGTTTGAGCCCATAATC
>JAAAKB020062991.1:0-13827 GCA_010014835.2 Apostichopus leukothele
CGTCACTTGCAAGCAACGGAAAGTTAACTTTTTCAGATGGCCGCACACGGTTTGGGGCGAGTCTTCAATGCCTTTAAGCATTTCTTTCTTCTTTTCATTTGGCTTTACTAGTTATAACTTTCTTCACCCAGGAACAAACCATCCCTTTCCCCCTCACTCCCTCATCCTAATATTTGCATGACTAATTTAGTGCATTTTTCAATAAATATCTTTTATTCCTATTTTGGGAAAACAGCACCTTATAAATGCTTTACTTTTCTATCATCGTTTTCTGAGTTTTCCCGTTGAAATACGACTATGTAACAAAACAAAAGAAATAGCATATTTGGGTGCAATACAGGTGACCTTTAAACTCACCATTTGTAAGTTTGTGCCCGCACATTGCCATCTAGCAGTTGCTTGTTCCTTGTAATATTTTCCTCCATCAGTGAGATAAACTCTTCCATGTCAGTGATGGTCACTTGAGCTCTACAAAAATGATAAAATAAACGTTTCCATTGTTACTCGAACTCTCCAAGTATGTTTGTTAGGCTATTGTATAGTGTCAATCAACCCAGTATTACTATTGGTGGGGTTTATTCGCAGGGCAGCCCTGCGAATAGCCGGACACAAACATCTTATTCGCAGGGCAGCCCTGCGAATAATCACTTGGATTACTATTATTATTAAACTGTCTGGTTCGTCACCAGCATTCCTTTCATATAAGATAAAGATGTTGTTAGGCCATATACCTGCTTTTCACTTTGCAAGTTTTACTTGTTTGCAAATGTATTTTACCGTGGGCCTAGGCTAGGCCTATGCCATGGACTCGATTCTTACTTTTGAATGCCAGCGACGATTCCTACGACCCCTGTACCAGAGCCTAGTTCCACGACACGTTGATCTTCTAAGCTACCAAACGTTTCAGCAAAATGTTTCGTTTGAAAGTAATGCAGAAGGACAAGAGCAGCATCCCATACGACGCAACCAACATCGCCGACTGTCTTCTGCTTTATTACGATGTTGGAACCGTTTTTCAATTCGATTGTACGGTCCATATCATCTGAATGTTGACTTGACATGTTGATGTGGTGTTATTGTTTGCTGTCGTTAGTTAAGCTAGTGGTGTTTGTATTGTTATGTACGCCCGCCAATATGCGCATGCACAAAGATAGAGAAGGTGTTCCGCGAAGCGCGAACTGTCGTACAAGTACGAACTTGTCTAGCCTACTCTTAGCTTCGAAGTGCGAGTGTCTGTCAGCAACACTGTGCTCCATCGAGGCACTTCACAAAGCACGAAAGGAAAGCTTGCAATAGAAAAACGAAAATGGCTGGCAAGGATAAGGTAAACGAATACAATGGATCGGGGTTGCCGTTTTAATGTCAAGTTTGAAAATAATGATTAGCCTAGGCTACTGATTTGGTCAGGCCAAAAGTAAGACTGGCTAGACCTAATGATAGCCTAAGGTAACTTAGTAAGGCAATTTGGGCTGTCTAACTTTCTAAGCTTACAAAGGTTTTAAATTTTCATGAGGCCTATGCTACTTGTCATTCAACTTTGTTAGTGAAGCAGTTTAACTACCTTTGGTGGGATTTCAGTTTCAAAACCTATCAAGCATTTACCAAGGTGCTACCACGGGCATAGGCCTAGATGGGATAAACATATCAATAACATAACTAATAAAGCAAACCGTGTTCTTGGCCTTCTAAAACGTAACCTCTCAAGCTGTCCCAAAGATGTTAAAACTACAGCATACAAAACTTCCAAGTTCCCTACGCTAGAAAGAATTAATATAAATATTCCTTCTTCCCCCGCACTTTAAAAGATTGGAATGCTTTGCTATCAGACATTGTGGTGCATTCACCTAATCTAGAATGTTCCAAAGACAAGCTTACTAACTCTTGTTTTGGAAACTAATAGCTAATAACTCTTACTCATACTTTGTAGCGCTCGGTTGGCGTTTATGTCCTCTAGTAGGATTTTTGCCGACTTCACCCATTCAGATTCAGAAGTTGCGATCATATGGCCTACGACGTATTTATGCGTACTGTTATGAAGAATTATAATTAGCAAGTTAGCCACATGTCCGAGCAGTGAATGGTCATTGTACCATGACACCTAGTCATCCCGACACAAAAAGTCTTTATTCACAATATGGTTTCGTGTCTTTCAAAATGTAACTGTGAACGATATAAAACTATCATATTATGTGGCTACATACGACACAGGTAATTCCAAATTTCCACCATAGACTCAACGTTGTGTTGAACTATAACTGTTGTGAATGACGTCATCAAGTTATTTCGACAATAGTCTTAAAGAATTAAGCAACAGGCGAGACGATGCTCTATTCGCAGAAGCTCATAACACACCAGTCACATCATTATAAAGGCAATTTTGAACCAATTTGTACACAATGAATGTATACGGAATTTTCAACGAAACCGTTGGCCTAGTTGTATCATATATGGAGGTAAAAACAGATCTGTTTTACCTCCATGGTTGTATAAAGCAACATTTCAAATAAAACGTTTATGGGACTCAAATTTCTCCTTGTGCAGTTTCTCTCAGAGGATTGAAACAATGCACCTGACACAATATACTTTTTGGTGACTCTAGTTCCAATATAAGCCTTTCGGTCTAGTCTCGACAAAAGACGTCTATATAGAAAAAGGCAGGCTAGAATCTGATTTTCATCCCAATAGGGTTTAGTTTGTTTCCTGCGATGATTTGTATCATGGTAAATATATGTATACGTGTACATAAATGTTTCGATGAAGGCAGGCAGTGTTTTCGAACAATGTTAGGTTGCAGACACATGTCAATCATCTTTGAATCGTGGTTTTCCTGTTGGAGGGGGGGGGGGGAGTTCTAGCCAGGATGTTAGCTAACAAAACAGTCACTAGTCTAGCAAGCTGCTTTTCTATGAAGTTTGAGTTTGTCATGTGAAGAGGGACGGGCAGAATATACTTCTTAAAAGGCATATTGCTTTCACTCAATTTGCTTACTGATATCCATAAACAGGTTCATAGAGTAATTTGAATTGATCGCTTTATTTTGATTTGATTTGAATTGATTGAATTGATTTGAATTTGAATTGATTTGAATTGATCGCTTTATTTGAGGGTAATGTTAACCACAACGGCAAAAAGTTGTTTTCGATACTAGGAAAACGTTTCGGGTGCTGTCAAAATTTTAAAAGGCATCCTCGATATTAGGTAGTTTCTGCAAAATGATGAATTGATAAGTCAATAGTTTTCAATAATTTGCGGAATTCATCAACCCGCTATTTAGTTGCAAAATGACTCAATAGGCATAGGACTTATTCCAATTCAAGACCTTGTTTTGAATTAATTAAAGACTGAAAAAAGTAGACGAATAACTTAGTCATTAAGTAGCGTAAAGTGAGCATTTCAACAATTTTCTGAAAGAAAACAAGGTTTAACGGATCCTTTTCACACCTTTCATTTCGACAATTTGCAACAATAAGTCATCGCTTGTAACTGATCTTGTTAATTTATGGATTTTATACCGAATCCACCCAAAATAGAATTCATTAGTTATGAATTCCATTTTACTTGATTAAATTATTTCCGTCTTGCCGTTCTTTGCTTGTGATTAACTGACCTCTTGTTAAATACTCAGGACTAACATGCATAAATTTTTCGTGGTACATTCACAATCTGTTTTATATTGCGTTGTCTTATATTATACCTTTTATCTTGTCCTATATCTTGCACCCATCTCCATAATTGATTCATCTTGTTTCTAAGGAAGCCCATTGGTGCCATTCGTAAAAGTATTCTTACTTCAATACTACAAATTAACGAATGGGAGATAGAGGGTGAGAGTGAAAGGGGGAGAAGAATGTGGGAGAAATAGGGAACACCATATTTGTCAGGGGTTGGCCTTTTATCGTGCCTGCATGAATGATTGCATCCCACTAAATGGATGTATTGTGCAAATTGTGGACCTAAATTTTTCGTCAATATCAATGTGGGAAAAGATGTTTCCCCAACCATTAGATCAATATTGTTAATCTGCTGATCGTTAAAACACTCTTGTCATGTAATAATATAATAACATTTTATATCTATGCAAATTTCTTTCTAAATGTATTGTTAGTTTTGCCTAGTATTATTATCAGGGATATGAAAGGGAGGTAGTGAGAAGACGATGCTCACCAGATATTGTCAATCCCCCTCCCCAGCCCTCTCCCCCATCCCCAAAGAAATAAGACAATACTTAAACACTTCTACAAGATATCATTTAGTTTCCAATAGGCCCTCCAACAGCCTCCCAAAAAGTGGTCCCTTTACCTCTCCCCTCACCCTGTGGTTTCTCCATTTCTCTGCACCATTGCAATAACATCCTAAATCTGAAGATTACACACACAAACAAAAGAGAAGACGTTTGATAAAGTTTTCATCGAAGCACCTCATGTTTAATGAACAAACACATTGAAGCATCCTAGTTACAATCAAAGACATTGACATATCATTGAAGAATAAAACTATAGTATTTCATTATTATTATACTTACTATATCCCTTCGAAAAGAAACCCTTTCATAACCCGAGAAATGAATTATCACAAAGAATTAAACATCATTCAGAAATCGTTCAGAAGTGTGTCACAAGAAAACATATTTGAATACGTCATTTCTTCTTTTACGGAAAAATTGTACAAAATTTCTCCAATTATTCATCAAAATGATGTCACTGCTTGTGGGTATTTACCGATGTCTCATATTATCATTTTTACTGAATCATCGGGTGGAAGTAATGACATCATCAGGTCATCATAGGGTCAATTTCCCAAAAATATGAGTAGTTTAAGCAAAAATTTACAAAATATCACAATACATTTATTTTAGAAACACATCAGGTTGAGAAACCTCGCATTTGGTAGATATGGCAGGTATCTTTTTATCAATAAGTATTCGGCCACTTAACAGGTTAAAGGATAGGAAAATCTTTTCACTTGAATCTTTAGGGATGAAAACAACTATGCCCAATCACAAGAAAGACACAAAACTAATAGCATACCTGACTTTATAGTTTGATCAAAAAGGAAAACGAACGAAAGAAGCCAGAACTATTTATGTACAGAGCGATAACATGATTTCTGTTTTGTAGAGGACATGATCATATTGAACGTAATAAATTTGCCCGATGGAAGAGGCAAGAATGGAATGGTTTTTATTTACATTTAACATTAATGAAAGAAGAAAAAATTAAGGAAAACGTAATACAAACCAAGGTAGGACGACATGAATTTTTTAAGTTTGTAAATAAAAATTAAGGAAAATAAAAGAGGACAAAATCAATGATATTAAGCTTTAACTTAAAAAGAGGAAGAACTGATGAAAATAAAATTAAAAAAGAAGGAAGCTGTCTGAGGTAAAAAAGGAAAAATTGAATCCGGAAAGATGGATGAGCTTCTTAAGTTGGTTCATCGATAATCCTTGTTTAGAATCAGAACAGCATAAAAGACACCGCATTGTACAGTACTCTGCTGAAACAGCTGGACCGACCGAAACATGTCGTCACTTACGGTCGAAATTTTTACTAGTATTTCAATAATTCTCTTTCATCTATGGTACTTGATTTCTGCCTTATATCACTTGATTTACTATTTGACCAATTAAATCTCTTGTGTTTTGGTGGGATAGAACCTTTGACAAATTTCTTCCAAAAATCTAGCTAATATTTTAAAGTGTTGAATCAGTACCCTAGAGATTAGTTTGTTTAAGAAACCTGGGACTAGTGAAGCTCTTCCAAAAGTGAATGACACTTAGCTTTGTTATAAATAGTTGAGAGGTCGTGCTGTATATTGCAGAGTTCAATGTTAGCAAGGTGATAAAATTGACTTATAAGGCCAAGTGAATGATATTTATGAAATATTACTACATACATAAACCTAATGTAAGTCTAACTTCAAGTCCAACATGGTAAATAGTGTGCAAAATACTTTTCAAATGCAGAATTCATGTTGAAAAGGCAGATCAATTTCTTTGTGCGATCCTTGTAGCACATCATAGCATAAGAGAAAACAATGCTTGAAACCATCAGGCTATATGGGGTTTTTTGTTATCAATTTACGAATTATGATTTTTTTTCTCAGTAGATGAGCAGGTTCTGGTTTTGTTCTCATTTGTATTGGAGCTTAACCATACAAACCAATACATAAGAATAGTCGATTGATACATTAGTAATGACTAATACTAATGAGCAATGATTGGACTGGAATGTTTAAAAGTAAGTAAAACAACATGGACTGGTTTGGGGTTTAATTAATCTGCAGTCAAAAAGAAGAAAATCATAACAATGCAAAATTGATTAATATGCAACAAAATATTACAAACAGGAAAATCAGACGCAAAGAGAAGTTAAAACTGTAATAATTTTAAGTTATTTACCAATATGCCTATTTCTTTATATACATGTAATGATTTATACAAATGAATATCAAACAAATTTAGTGACCAATGAGAGGGTATCAACACAGAAGAGGAAAACAGGTAGAATATTAAAAATTTATGAATTTTTGTTCACCTTTTTTGAATAACTCCACACTTTACATCCCATAACACTTGCTACATTAATTACAAAAACATTGGAAAACATGATGAATTTTCTCCGAAGAAAATATATAAAAATAAATAAACGACAAAACTTGAAAAGCAAAACAAAACCAACGCAGCATTTTTCTGGAAATATTTCTGTTTCTTTGTACTCTATCGATTTTGTTTTACTTATCAAAACATCAAAATTGGTGATTTATTGTTTATTTTATGTATCCCCAAAATTCTTCTAAGCTGTAGTGTTTTGGATATTCTATTTTTAACTTTAAATTTATTAAGACATTTAGTTCTCTTTTTCTTTCTTTTTTTGTTAGTTTACTCTGCCAAAGTTGATTTTCATATGCATTTAATGGCAAGAACTAAGCAACTAAAAAAAGCTTTTTGAGAGCAAAAAGACATAAACCCTGCAAAAGAAAGACATTTTGGCATTGATAGATTCTAGCCGTATCACAACAAAGGAAAAAGCAATGCAGGGGAATTTTTTTTATTAAATATATAGAGAGCGAATAAAAAGCAACAATTATTTTGCCGAAAAAGCTCTCACAAGGCAGAAGATGTGGTTGTTGACTCTAATTGTGAATGTTTGCTGATTCAACTAAACTATCAAACTTGTTTTCACACACACGGTTAAATATACTAAAATGATTTGATAAAATTCTACATAGGTTTCTCTCTATTACATAATTTCACTCTAAAACAGCATCCAGATTATAGTTAAGTTTCTGCCTGCATGATTTTGCTACGACTTCCATAATTTTATTTTTAAAATTTATTACGTGTCAGTGATAGCTGTAACGTATTACTTAACGTTTACTTAATCTAATCTTGATTTAATTACATAACAATGAAGAGCTATTTTTTAAGAAAAGGAAGATAAAGCACTTATAATGAGACAAATAAATGACTAATGTTCATTAAATATTCACAACCATTCTCTAAGAAGAGATTCCTATTGTGACCATATTTCACAGTTCGTAACATAAATTACTGTAGCTTTCTATAAGAATTTTGTATTTTTTCTCACAAAACCGATCATTCAATTTGGCACAAGAAACGAGACAGATAAAGGGTTTTAAGAAGAAATGTGACCTTTTGTTTCAGCGAGTATACAGAAATTTATAGACTGTTATTTCACAATTCCTTTCTAATGCCACAAAACATTATTTACCATTAGTAATTGTGATATTTTGAAAGAAACACCAAATTTGAAACAATAATATATTCGTTCCTTTCATAGAACTCTTCATCATTTTATCTTCTCATTTACAAATAGACATAAAATGTGTCACTGGTGGTCCAGCTTATAGAAGAAACAATAGAATACATATATGCAATTACACGGGAAAAGCATTACAATTAAAACAACACAATTAAATGCTACTGCAGAGTTTATCAAAACAATCAAGTATTATACAAAATAACTTTGTAACTGATCAAACTAACACACTCACCATCCACCCTGCTCTCCTCCTCACCTGTATTTTTACACCCAATGAATTATACTTCTGGGGAAAAATGAATTCCAATCCCTTGCCAAAACACTTTTTTTCATTTTGGTGGTGGTAAGTTTCAACTTCACTATTTGATAACTCCAGCAACTGATCTACATTGTTACAGAATTGTATAATAACAATAGCACTGAACAATTAATTAATTCACAAATCTGTTTTCAACTTATTTTCAGATGACATCTGTCAGTCTTCACAATATGATGAGACATCGATACCAACACAACATGGTGAGACATCGACACCAACACAACATGGTGAGACATCGACACCAACACAACATGGTGAGACATCGACACCCACACAACACGGTGAGACATCGATACCAACACAACATGGTGAGATATCGATACCAACACAACATGGTGTTCTTTGGTTGATGTATGAGAAGCTCTGCCCATTTCCATCAATATCCATTGATTCACAAAGGCAGACAACCCTACGCATTAAACGGACGGATGAGGAATGAGACCAAACTGAAAGCTAGTGTTCTTGTGACAAGGTAATATAGTGGCAAGTTAGTGGCAAGTGGAACTTAATAATTACCGGTATTGACAATTTAAGAACACTTTTTCAAATATTTTCTGAAAACGTTAGCAGTTGAGTATTTTATTCATCTTAAGATTTGTAGTGTCCCAAGCAAGTTTCCAGTCAACTGAATAAAATGTTTTCAGCAAACAATCTATTCTGGCGACAGAAAAATTGGTGAGGATTTCAGGTTAAGCTATTGATAGAATTTATGACATCTCTTTGTGACGTTTCATTTTATTTCAAAAAATGCAAAAGAACTCATTCGAAATGAGTAATTTGACACGCTGCTGTTTTTCTCCGATATAAACATGAATAGTTCTCTGCATCAGCAACCCGTGTTCACGTTTCCACTTGAAAACATCCTGACCCACAACTGCACCAAGCCCACTCTTGAGGCATCCACTTCACTTCTCCGCAGAGCTTACAACCGTCAATATCAACAACAACAAAGAAGGAACGTGGTGGTTCCTACACACACCCATACTCATACCAAATTGAATTCTTCTTCTTTTCCTTCTCCCCTTTACCATCCCCTGGGGTCTGGTCCCCTGGGGTCTGCTCCCCCGGTTCTTCCTTTTCTGACTGGTTCGTTGGGCTCGGGGTCTTTGGTGAAGTTTTCGTCGGCGTCGTACTTCCGGGACTACTCGATGATTGCAACTTCTCCAGTTTCGCTGATAACCTCCTGACTTGGGATGGATTCTGCATGTCCATCTCGCTGTCCACCGGTTTCCTCTTTGATGACAGATCAGCGGCTGACTTTGGCCTCTCTTTCCTCTTGGTGTTATCACCTTTTGTGTCTCCATTGTTCCTCCTCACCACTGGCTGAGCCCCGTCCGTCTCCGTGGTATTCTGCTTGAAGGGTCTGGGACTGTAGCCCAGGGTCGTGTAATGGTTGTCCGTGCTCTGGAGGAGGACTTCCTCCGGGAATTCAAACTGTATGTCTTGAGATATATTGCTGTTCAAGTCATCCACGTACATTGCAGAGGAGAGGGGTATCTCCGTGGCGGCTTCCACACGGTCTTGAATGGGATTACTGGTATCAGAGGTGAGCTGAGCCTCGGTTTGTTGATCAACAGAGGGGAGGAGGTCTGGCTGCTGGTATGGCTGCTGTAAAAGAAATCATGGTATACTCAGGTGAGATCTCCTGGGACCCTCGTCCACCCACTGTGCATCATCATCAGTGTCATCAGTATCATCACCACCAGCAGCAGCAGCAGCATCATCACCACCACATCCACCACCACCATCATCATCACCATTACCACCATCACCATCATCATCAAATCTTCCTAATTTATTTAATTTCCTTTCTCATCAAATTAACCACTAATTTTCAAAACCACCCTGAATGGCTAACGCTTTACTGTCAATCAAGCTCCTAACATGATATAACTTTTTCATTTTTAAGTTAGAACACCTGCTTTGGGGCAAAGATGCTTGAGAAAAATGTTTCTAACAATATCTAGATGAAAAAAAACGGTAGCTATGGACAAAGGATAGGTCTGCAAAGGATCAAGTGAGGACAAAAAGATTGCTTATTTATGACCAATTATTTCATTTAAATTTTCATTTCTCATTTTAAATTCTCATTTTAAATTCGTGCCTCTAAAAACATTCCCATTTCCCCCTTTGTTCTTTCTCCTCCAAATCGTTTATTTATTAAAATCCGAGTTAATCGACAGTCACTCATCGAACACTATGGCTTAAATTTTATCTCACGTGCGAAAGATTTGCAAAATTACAAATTGTGAGGCGTAGACTTCTGAAGCATGCTGGGAAGATGCACAGACACTTAGACAGACAGACAAGCAGATAAACAGACACATTGACTCAAAGAAGGTGGGGTTTAAATGAAGAGGAAAGATACAAGAGGAAGGAAAAACGAGATGGTGCAGGAAGGAAGAGATATCATCCACAGAAAGATGGGAGGATCAGCTAAAGTAGAGGCACTGCAAGCCAGAGATGACCAAAGGCGAGTTTTACATTTCCTTCACATACTTTATTCATACTTTTTTAAAAACTTTTTGAACTGTTTACAAGATTTTACAATAAGAAATACTTTTGAGATGATAAAAGCAGTGTAGGAACATTTCTAACAATAAACAAAAAATCTTAACATTTAATAATATTTTTTTTTTATCATCATTGCTTTACTAAACATTTGAATAAATTCATCAAGTCTATTATTTTTGCTTTAAAATCACCTTTCAGCCCAAGGAAGATCATTTGAACGGATAAACGATGCAAGAGGTGTCTTATCGTCAGAAATAAAAAAAAATATGTAAATGCCCTTCTGTAACGTTTTTCTTTTCAAAGATGCAACATAAGTCTATAAACAAACTTTTTTTTATCCAATAACATCTACTATCCTTGTGTTCTGTCAAGTGCTTCAAAGCTCCAATTAATAAATAAATCTTAATTGATCAAGTCTTCCACTAAAACATATCAATTTTCAAACATAACCTTTTGTCCTCAACAGAGCGTTTGGCAATGGAACATGATCTGTTATGTTCTGAACTCAAAATTTTTTTTTTTTCAAAATGCTTATAAACAAGAATATAAATCAAGTAGAACTACACATAAAAAAGGGGGTAAAAGAAATATATTCTTTCTGCAAGTTTTGAAATGAAACAAACTCTGGATGGGTTTGGTTTAAGAAACAGCCCTTATTCTATACCAAGGTGATAAATGGAATGTAGAATGTTTATTCTAAAAAGCAACGGAAATGATGTGCAAATCGCTGACTGGGTGTGAGATGGAGAAAAAAAAGAGGTAAATTTATGCCATGATAATGACAAAGAGCTTGTCTAGTCAGGCCCAGATTAACCCCATCCCAAGCTACAGAACCCTAGTTAACTGTAGGACCCTATAGATAGAAGCAGAACACTGAGACTGAGGAATTATAATACAATGGATTAAAACAAAGCTGTTATTGTGATTTGCAGTGTATATTTTTATTTGCCAATGAGACAGGCAGGAAGATACCAATTTTATTTGCATATCCCAGATTTGTTTGTAAGTTTTCTTGTAGTCTCTCGGTACATGATTTCGTACTGAATAATTTCGGCCGGCTACACTTGGTGCTTACTTTCTGTTGATTTTGCTTTGATGAAATGATAGGGTAAAGATCTAAAATGGTTAGGCCTTGAAAGTTATAAATAAAACTACCTGACAAACAGATCGGTTTTATTAGTGGCTTCTGTTTTTTTTTCTATTTCTTTCTACCATCAAATATGGATCGCTCGTCACTAGCAATGCATTTATTCTAAGAGGTTACAAAGCTCCTATGTCAAAACTTCCTGAAAACTTTCATTTGATATAAACACTAGCACCAGTGTTTTGCATGTGTGTTAGACAACCTAAGCTACCATTCAAGGATAATGAAAATCAACAAAATCTAATTTTTTAAGCTTTTAAAGCACTAAGCTAACTAAGTTACCATTTTAAAACAGTGAACAGGGATCGACTGCTCCCAACACTTGCCCTATGTTACCTCATTGTTTGTGCAATACAGATCAAATCCATGAACGAATTGATTGTATCAAAAAACAAATCTATGATTATATGAATGAGGGTGGTCAAGTTATCTATTTACAGACAACTGCAAGGTTACATCTTTGTAATTTACTTTTTGTAACTAAGGCGGTTTATATATAAGGTGGGTAGGTGTTCAGAGCTTCAGAATTACAGATATTTCTTATCCATGGTTCAGTATCATAAAAACAAAGCAGTTATGTACACAAATTGCAATACAAAAGATCAAGTTAAGACTGTTCACGGACAAAAAAATTGGATTAGATAGTAGCTAATTTTGGAAAATTTCCTCCAAGTGCATTTCTATTGGAGAAAAGTTTTTGGAAAGTGTTTTCTTCTTCAGAATAATTATAAGGAAGGATTTTTCAACAGTTTGCTGCCAGAGTAGCGCATTTATTTTAGATATTTGATGACTTTATGTTTGGATACAACCTCTATAGCCATATAGCAGACTTCCCAACAGATTGACTTGAATAAGAACAACAATGTTCCTCACAGAAAGATGCAATTAATTTGTAACTATCCTTGTTTATCAGTTTAATAACAATTTCTGGCCCGACTCCTATATGTAAATTAGGTTTGGCATAGGTACATATGCTGTCATAGTATTATGTGCCAAGTGTTGATCTTTGTATTGAAAAGTAATAAACTTTCATATGTGACGTATCTAGTGTGTAACTATAGCAAAAAACTAACAATAAAGTTTGTCTTCATTTTAATGTGAATGGCAACTCTCACGTAGAGCAAATGTTAGACATCAAATGGTGGATTCTAAGGCATATTTAGACCATAAAATATGTTGATATTTATGTCTCAAGGGAAAGTTGTGCTAATAATGGCTTTTTGAGCTCTTGTGTGAGGTTGAAAAAGAGAGGAGATCGAGGGTATGAACATTTATAAAAGGTTGGGGAGAGTGTAAATCAGCAACATTACAGATGTACTTAAGTAACAAGAGTTGATTCTTTTTATTTATTTATAAACTGCACATAAATTATTGGTACATGTGCTCAGATACCACAAAGATATAAACTTTGATGAGATCTGATATCCAGCAATGATAAACAGAGCAACATCAAGATGTAATTATTTAATGTTATCTGAAAAAAAAAAAAAATTCTTTACAATTCATCCTGAACATTAACAGCTCAGCAAACTTTTGAAATGTATCATATCTGTAACAAACACTGCAAAAGGAAAGTAAAGATTTTCAAGAACACATACCAGGATGACATCACAGAACACCCACTGTGACCCACTTTTTTGAAGAAACAAAAGGTATATCTGGACAACAACAACCATGCCTTCACTTAGGAATGACATAATCAGAATGGGATGTTTTTACTAGCAGTGTGGAATATTTTTGTCTTCAATTAATGTGTCAAAATATTCCTTTAACACTGATAGTGTTTTTAAAATCGACAACATAATTAGTTTGTAGCATCATGCACAAATTACTCTTTTGTTTCAATCATTTTTTTTTTTTTTGCTTTCTTCAACAAATCTTTGCCTTTGATTCTGTTTGAGAAGAAAGTGATTCTCACAATGGAAGAGGATTAAAGGGCTTAAAGGCATTGAAGACTCGCCCCAAACCGTGTGCGGCCATCTGAAAATATTAACTTTCTGTTGCTTGCAAGTGACGTTTTGTTTGTGTCGCTACAAAATGCAGACAGTAATGAAACGTGATACCTT
>JAAAKB020063101.1:0-13822 GCA_010014835.2 Apostichopus leukothele
GACGTCCTTTCCAGCCCTATAAGTATCCTTTTCTGGTATAAGGGAGGTATTTGGGGGCTGTTTTGCGTGAGCGACCTTCGTATGAAGGTTCTCCTGGTAGTTGTTGTGGGGGTGCTAAGGTTGTGAGGAGACAGGTAAGTGAGGAGCGAAATAAATCTTGCAATCACTACCATGTTTCCACATCCCAAGTATGAAGTTGACACAATATGTACTTCTTGATTTCTAGGTTACGAGCCAAGATTTCGCACACATAAATGCAGACATACGCACCCACATACCCATATTCACACATGTCATCACCATCTCATAGATTCCTTTTGCCTCTGGCAAAGGATCAAAAACCATTTAATCAAACTAATGTTGGAAAGTTTCCTGTGAGTCAAGAAAAACAGAACAGCAAGACCTAGAATTATTTTGGGCAATTCACCACTATATGCATTTTGACAGCATTGGTTTTGGAAAAGTTAAGTTTTAGTTTCAGCAACATTTTACAAAACTTTTCATTCATTCATTATGACCGACTTTTCAAACCTGAGAAGCTCAAATTATGTTCAGTTCAGTGGGGCATCTGTAATGCATTACAGCTTTCTCAGTCTTTGTTGCCATGTTTCAGTTTTGTCTGCTTCCTCTGTATGTGAAACCCAATACTTGTGTTAAATATAAATTAACATTACTATGCTACACAGGGTATCTGTTTTGTGATCTACAAGATTTTCACAAGTAAATCAAAAGCAAGACACTTTGAATTGAAGCCTAAAAGGGGTTTGTGTTCTCCATTTTGATACTTCTAAATTGCTCTGAGGATAGCAACACCATAGGTTTCCACAATGCATAAAGGGTTGTATGTATTGTGTACCAACAATAATATTGTCTTTCAAACACCTTCGAGACAACCTGTCAGTGCACCTGTCAACCTATCCTAACTTGATTAAGATGATAGGGTCATTGTAGGCATATTAGACTGCTTAGATAACCATAATCTTACAACATGAATAAGCACATGAACTGTTACAGGAAAGGTTGGGCTTGAATCATGAATTTCATTTAACAACCTTTAGCAATTGTTTTTATTCCTTCAAGAAACAAGATGTAAAGCACTAACTTCAAGAGAAAATTTTAAAACATCTAATGCTATAAGAATATAGCACACCAAAATAAATGGGGCATACCTGAGAAGATGCCTCTTCCAGAAAACAGAGTCTATTTCCAAACCCTTGAGCTGCTAGCAAGACCTGCTCCGATGATCGATCAGAGGTCTTTGACTGAGGGGCACAGGCAAGGCATAGCTGATCTCCCTGTGGAAAAATTAAAAAAACACCTTCAACATTGAGTTCAACCAGTCTTTAAAACATTATCAGGATAATCATTTTCAGAATCTTGGATCATGCACATTAATTATGGCAATGATATATGCAGTACTAATGCAAATAAATAAATCAGGGATAAATTAGCAAGAGTTTATTAAGGATCATCTCACTCCTTTCAAAAGTTACACCTGACTGTCAAAACAACATTAATAACTATTTACCAAAGATAATTCTAAGTTAAATGTTTTACAATTTGACAGGTTTCACAGAATGATGAATTAGACATTGCTGTAAGTAAAGCTTTAATATATCACACATAACTGATATTACACTCCCAATAGGAATGGGCTCTGTTTCTGCACTATTACCAAGTAAAATGTTCTACATCTAAAGTAGCATAGTATGTATGTGACTTCATCACAACACTTTATAAAAGTACTATGTATTATATGTTGCACTTGCACATTGTAAAATATGTTTTCCAGTAGCCTTGTCTCAATTCACAACTGACATCATATTTATAATAATATACTTTACAGATGCTACATGGAACACAATTCCTTTTCTTTCAATTTGGTTCATATCTTTGGTGGAGAGGCAATATCACTTATTTTCAATAAACCACCATTGAGAGAACTTACAGCTTTATTGCCAAGTTGTTGATGCTCATGAAAGCTATAAACAGCCATAAAGTAGTGGATAAAAAGGTATCTGATCTACTGCTAAGTTCAGGAAGTGACACATTTGAATGGGCAGACTGATGCAAATGTAGCAATATCCTGCAGGAGCCGTCATGTAATGATTCATCTGCCAATCGGCTGAAGCATACCGAACATTATAATTACCTTAAGAGGTTTTCAATTCTTGAATTTTCTTATTCATGCCAGCTAGATGTATACCAAATTTATAAAGAGCAAGAGTCATGCATCTACAACAGCTAAGGTTCATCAACTTACACTTTTAAGTAAAGTATACTTTAGCAGATTTCAGCTGGTTAAATATGTTGCCTCATCATGAGGTCTGATAAAACACTCAAACAAGAATTAAAAGCATGACAACTCCATGCTTCCACATGAATGACCATTATGTCACTTCTGGCAGAATTTTAAGTAATATACTTATGACCCTTAAAGACAACCAGAATGACAACCCCTCCAATGGTTATAAACATAACATTTTGTTATATGAAAGGAAAATTAAATAAAGAGGACCTTGATATCAATGTCAATTGTTCACCAATAATCCATCTTTGAAATACTGGAGGTTAATTATCTGCAATGACAACTGATATCTTTGTGGTCCAAAACACTTTTAATAGTAAATTATCACAAAAAATACCCAGGTGAGGACAATGCTCTTCTAGAAATAATGGAATTCTAACTTCCAGCATGTCGAGTAACCAGTGTTCATGGGGTTTTTTTTCTGATAAATTTGTTTTTGCCAAACATTTTCTCTATATGCACTAATTGCATCTGCGGAGTTTGACCTAAACTTGCATCAACTGCCAACTTTAGAAGACATCAGACAAAGCTGTCAAAAGTGATATATTTAGTACTATTAATTAGCCTATGCATAGAGGGTGAACATAGCTAAAAGGTAACCAGATCATTCTAGACACGGTTCAGCGAGTGCGCTGAAATTGTGGGGGTCAGGTAAGGGAGTAAAGCAAACTAAATTATACATCTCAAGTCTGACGTTATAAAACATGTGGAACAGCAGTTCCACGGACACTCCACAAATTTTTACAAGCAAATAGCGAATAAGTCTACCAGTTGTGTTTGAACCTAAGGATAGTCATTGGTTTACTTGTCTCATCATTCTTTCTTCATGTGTAAGAAGCGCTACTTTTTCTTGTAGAATCCCCAAATATAATTCAATGATCCTAATTGTGCAAAGAGAATGATGTATGAATGAATCAAGTGTGGTAATGTGAGCTAATCCTGGTTATTTTATATGAAAATCTGGTAAACCTTGTTATGCAGGCTGAGTGTTTTTTTCTACAGAGGCTGTTTCTATTAGTTATCATCCTCACTATTATGCATAGATAGTGAATGGAAAAATCACTGTGAATATCACTGTGAATGAAATCCGAAGGAAGAAAATCCACTCGGAAATCACGTGTAGACACATTGAATGGTAGAATGAGAAGGAAGGGCAATGACCGGAGGGGCCGGTCATAGAGGGCGCGCAGTGTTAAAAGGTTACCAGGACATTCTAGGCACGTTAGATCGTGGTGCTAAGGTTGTGAGGAGACAGGTAAGCGAGGAGCAAAGTAAATATCTAATTGTAGCTCTTCCTCCTTCAAACAATATACAAAGCAGTAAGATAGATTGCTGGAAGGAGTTCCATTACATGCACATAACATCTTCAAAACATGTTTTAGATCAGAGTAAGTTACTTGGACTAACATGGCAATAGTGTATAATTTATTTCCTCCAGCTTTGTTTGCCAAGTTATTGCTATACTCAGTTAGGAAACAAAGACAGTACTAACCAGTTGTATGAACTACTAAGCTGTGGTAGTCCATATACACATATATGGGGGTTAAAACACCCATTTCAAGGTTCAAACTCAATATACAATGAGCTGAAGTGACAGCCTACAATTAATTTTGCTACTGCAACAAAAATGCCATATTGTTAAAGCTATTATTCGAAAAGGTTCGCCACCCTAAGTTTTTACAGACAGCAAATGTGACAAAGGGACCAAATTTTACAAGGAACTGGCTATGTTTTGCCAACTTACCTCTGTATCTGTGGGGCTGAATGCTACAATAAAGATTACACACAGGTCACACAAATACAAAAATTACCAAAAGGCCGAATGAGAAAAAAAATTCCAAAACCACAATATTCTGAGTACAAAAAACTTATAAAGTACCGAATGGGATTATTATTAACACATATGAAGGAGTCCAATTAGCAGTTTAGGGAATATATGTCTTTTCCAAGATGCTAAAGAACAATAGATGATTTTACTTTATTGAATTTACGACATTCTCTCTCATTCACAATTATAAAGGGTTCCACATTCTGGTTGTCTCGGCAGTAATTTGGCATAGGCAGCTATGAATTCGTAAAATAAACTACAATTAACAGTATCTAAAGTTAGCAAATGACCAATATTTTGATGTATAAATACCAAGGGTTTGCTATGCATATTGATATTGATTACTTACAACAAAATGTGAATACGGGTTTAAGAAGTAAGTGTCTCAGTAGCCAATATTTAGAAGGCTTTGACTTTTGTCAGACCATCATTAAAGAGATAATGCTAACTTAAACGATGCTTAATTGTTGCACTTAAAAGTTGCATTTCTCATGTCATCATGACATCAGCACCCCCATTGTTGATCAGTTGAAGTTGTACTAAACATTTAATCAAGCTCATGATTTTTTAAGTGTTTTCTTAAAGCTTCATTTTCCAGTCTTTTCACCAAGTACTAGGACATCACACACACACATGCATACTTGAATGCATTGCTAAACTTCACCTTTTTAGGCAGGTAAGCTAAAGTGGTGATGAGATATGGTTCGGCAAAATCAGATTGCATTAATGACCTAGACATCTATGTCACAGCAGTAATTCCTACCTTATATCCCCACCCTCTGTCCTTTATCCCCTACTTGTTTCCATTTTCTCAATACTTTGTGCACCAAGAGCTAGTTGCAATCTCCATTTTTATGACATCAACACATGTTACACAAATTCAATGTTAATTGATAAAGTCTTCCATCATAAGTATGAAAGGCATGGCATTCTATTTAGAGATTAGTCATGAAGCTGTCTTTAGTTTATTCATTTCTTATTGGATGCCCTTCTGAGCTAGGACAATTTTTAAGCAGTTTCACTTGTTAAAATGAGAGGTCTGATCCTCTTTAGCAGAGATAAGCAAGTACCTTCACACGTTTATTGGATTTACTAGCTATTATTTGCAGTTGAGGCGATTGTTTAAATACTATTATTTGCATGGCATGCCTTGAGGTATGTCTACAGCTGCATGATGTCTTCTTACGCTGGATTACCTTTTAATATCAAAACCCACTTCATTTCTGCAGTGTATAACTTAACCATTTAATAGTGAGAGAGTATGATGGCATGCATTTGCCACCGGCACCATATGTTTCTGATGAAATTACAAGTGAGGTTCCACATGGTATGAGCAGAATCCAAGCTTTGAGAGAACCATCCAAATTACATTACTGTCCATGATGTATTGTACAGTGAAGTAATTCCAGTGTGGTATTGCGATGAAGAAATGATGACATATCTGGGAAGACTAATCACGTATGGCCTTGAAGTAAGTATGGAAGAAATATGTATGGAAGAAATTTTTCACCTATTGTTGAAATTAATGCCTTTACTTCACATATGTCACTGATATGTTGCCAAGGAAACATGAAGTTTCAAACAGTTTTTTCACTGTATTATCATATAGCACACAAGGAAATTATTATCCAGCTAAGATGCAAAACAAAATTTAATGACACGACACTAATGGTGTGGTAGCTCACACCACACATACAGTAGACTTGACTTCAATAATACCCTAAAATAATCAGATGATCAACCTATATAAACCAATGAACAATTACGATACAAATTTTGGTACAAAGGTTGTAAAAGTATCCCCAAAACAAAGGCCTTTAACTGAAAATATCTCTCCAAGGAACTAAAGGCATACCTGTCCTTGGTCAAGTATGACCAGTGATTGATAGTTATGAGAGGTAAATGCCTATCGCTCAATTACTGGGGAAGAAAGATATGAAGCATTTTCACACAAGAATCCCAGCTAACCCATGGTTGGGCTTTCAAGATAAACTTCTTCGGTCCTTGTTCATCCTGGAGAAGAAGCAAATTTGAGGTTCTGATCCGAATAGGATGCCTTGCTCGAGATCAACTTCCCAGTGTGAACAGTCTTACACTCAGAATGTGAGCCATTGGTCTTAAACCACTGTCCTGAGGGATCCGTCGGGAACTCAACATCACTAATTTTGAAGTCTAAAGTCCCAAGGAGATCAAGCTCTTCTGAAATCACTACACAAGAGCTATATACTGTTACATCCTGTTTGATTCGTGAGCTAATAAAATTAAATATTTTATAATTTACTATAGGCTCTTCATGTTAAACATACATTTCATTTTTGTCATTTATTCTTCGCAAACTCATTGATTCCTCACTGTATTTTTGGCAATACCTTCAACAACTTTAAACAAATGTTATTGTATCAATTGCAACCTATAAGACAGAATTAACCATAACTTTGCAATATCTAAACTAAATACACCTTACGATATGGATTAATATCTGATTCTGTCTGCAAACTGCTACAATTACTGTACAACACAGAATTAGACCCTAACATGTATCGAGTTTGAACTCCTTTTGTTTGCTTTTACAATGCAGCAAGTATTTTACTCTGGATGCTAAAAGCTAAATTTCTGTAGCATAGTAAGACTGAATGTTGGCTATTTTACTAACAAACTGTGGCACATGCAGCGGTATGGTAGATTAAAGTCTTCCCGAAGCCTCACTTCCATAGCCAGCTGTGTAAAGCATACTGTGGTAGATGAGTGCATTGGACCTAGAAGAACATTCAACTTCCAAAATATTGAATCTAAGAATGTGCTCTATACTTCTAAACGATTTCGGCGAGAGGAGAGGTTGCCACATGATTTCCCATTGAAAGATTTTGTTCATTACACTGATGTGGTAGGCTGACAATTACAAACCCAAAAACTATTTGTTTTTCATTATTCACTGACAATTACTTACCTGTCTCCCCTTCAATCATGTACTTTCCGACCTACCTAACCTGCCAAACTTGACTGTCGCTTGGTTTACAAAATTAAATGCATAACACATTAACTATGTTCACCTGGCAGTTTCTCATCCATAGTCACATGGCAATTCAGCATACATAACTCATTTAGTTAAGTTGTTCACATTCATCATGCCTCCTAAGTGTTGGCACATTGTTAGATCATTTCTTTCTTAAGTTAGGCAGCCTGTTCAGTTTGGTCAATATTTTGTTACCAGTCCATTACTCATATTACTCAGAAGCAATTGATCAAACTAACAGAACCTACATTCAAATGACTGAGTACTCTCATGGAACAACATTTTGACTTCCAGACATATTACCACACTAAAATCACAATAAGAAATTTTAATCAAAGGGGATTAGGGCATTGACAAAAACTCTGAACAAAACCAAGGATAGAAATTGATTCTGTTCAAATGTGAGAAGTGATTGCATTGGATATTTGATTGGATTCATGCATGAGCTGTCCAAAATACCCAGCTATCTTGAAACGGAAAACTTGAGAACGTGGGGTAGTCATCATCCAATCTCTAACACACTAAACATGCACACATCCTATATCCTGCTTGAGATTGAGTCAATGCATGCTCTCTGGATAGATGGCAACAAAACAAACTCACTTTATTGTCAGAGTGGTTGTACTACAATGAACACTGTTATTCTAACTAATGAAAGACTACTCACAAATTTCTTCGGGTAAGAAGCATGGAGCTGCTGTGTAACAGCTCCCTCAGCCCATACTAACATTGTAATGTCAGCTGTTGGATTAGTGGTTGTAGTATTATACCCCTGTACACTGTCATCGTACTGTTGACAGTTGTGGACAACAAAACGCACGATGTTGGCACTTTGGATGGTAGAATGAGAAGGGAGGGCATTCACCGGAGGAGCTGGCCATAGGAGGGCGCACAGTGTTAAAAGGCATGCTAGGCACGGTAGAACGAGGGTGCTAAGGTTGTGGGGAGACAGGTGAGCGAGTAACAAAGTGAATACTGTAATCATACTGTTGACAGTTTTTTTTTTCCAGGCTAAGGCAAAACTGACATCTTTCATTTATATTTGACTGCAAACATGCCATTGTTAACATTTTCATGGCTTCTTTTGTACAGTTATATTTTTACAATGCGTTTGACAAAGTTTCTGGCCTACATTGTAGGCTAGCTAGAAGAATGAACACAGGGACTTATTTGTAACATACAGCATAGTCTTAATCTTAATAGACTCTTAACGTATGTACATGCTCATACATTAAGTGTAAGTCACGGAAATGCTCTGAGCTCGAAGGAGTGTGCCGAACTTTGACTAATAGTAATAGCTCATATTTGACACAATAGGAGTGGCTATCACAAATGTACAAGAACATTATCTCGTCTGCGATGATAGAGTAAAGGAAAAGTAATAAAAACTGTGATTTTTAGACCAAACTTGACATTCTGTTGTCAAACTATCTTAACAACGGGCAGTTTTTTGTGGCAATTCTACCAGCAGGTATGTGAGCAGTGGGATTGCTTATTACTTTGACGAAAATGTTGTTGAAGATTTTAATCCACATCCTATCCTCCTCCTTTACAAGCACCAGTCCAAGCAAAGCGAGTGTGAAGTTTGAAGACATGGGGCCCAGGGGCCATATGGTGTACATAGTATAGGCAAATTTGAGTGCATATGTAGCGTGGAGACAGGTATGAGAAGAGTGACGTAAATAGCAAGTTTAGTTGATATAAGATAATACTCTCCAAAACATGCGATGCTGATGAATAAAAGTTGCTGAATTGGTATGTCGTTTATGGACTCAAATGACAAATTTACAGTTTTCATTTTTTTGAGGCACTAATTCATTTGGCTTTCAATGGAGTATTCAACTTAATTTGCATAGCTATTTGAATGTCAATATCTGATTGGATACAAAAACAAAACAAACGGTCAAATTTGGAACCTTGGACATTTTTAACAATGTTCGCTAAATTTCTGTGTACAGTTTGTCAGTTTTACTTTTATTAAAGGAATGGAAATGTCAATTGCAGAATAGCACTGTGAGCTACACGACATGGCAACAGATAATACCACAGTCCTTGAAGCAACAATGTGAGTTCAAAAGGTTGGTAATCATACCGATAAATCTCAAGATATCCAATTTTAAAAACTCATATTCTGGAATCACGCCATTGTGTAACAGAGCCCGAGTATTCCTTCTCCACCCAAATTTAAGCAAACAGAAATATATAAAGTTGCAATATGATTTTTCCAGATGCATCTGAACTTGAGCTCCTTTGATTGATAACCAATTTGAAGTAGGCAACCCTAGTAGAGATAACAATTTTAATCCTCTATGCTCCAGGCTACTCTTTAGAGGATTCAAAATGCCAAGGTTACTAGAATTCAGACAACTAAGAGATACAAAATCACTTGGAGACCTGAGGCAAAGAGCAAAGACTTCATTTGGGAGCTACTTTCATTTGCGGGGCACTGCAGATAAACTCCTTCCAAAGCAAGAGATATTACTAAAGCTTCTGTAGTCATTATTTCAGGGGCTACAAGACATTCTTTAAACTTCCTGTGGCCCCTATATTTTCTATTTACTAATGCAAAATGAATTACAATTGAGTAGTTTGTCTCAGCCTTGATTTATACCTGATTGTCAAGCAAACAGGAGTGAGGAGATAAATAATTTCAATTTCTGATAGCATTTTTTGCAATTGATAGCATTTAGTTCCTTGACAGGAAAGGCCAACCTGTGAAAATTTAATTTGGCTGATGAAAGAGGAACATATTGTAAGCATCCTAGTGGAAGTGCATTCAATTCCAATGTATCGTTTTTCGAGATAACAACATTTGATGTTTTGAATATTTTGGACCAGAAGTGAACTTGAAGCAAACAGATAATTTCTTTTCAATTTTTTCATTTCAATTTCTTTTAAATTGTAACAACAATTTTCTTCTACGTTAAAAATGAACTAGAAAGAAAAAAACCATTTAACAGTCACGGTGCAACTATGGCATCACACCTGTTTGCTTCAAGTTCACTATTGGTACAAACAGTGACAATTTCAACTATCAATAGTGTGAAAATGCAACGTAGGAATTGCATGCAAATTTCATCAGGATACTTTATAGCATATGTTCTTATTGCAGTGGTCAAAAATCAATTTTCCTGCACTATCCCTTTAAATCGTGTAAAGAAACACTCAGAGCAAGCTTGGTAGATTCTGCAAGGAGACCTTTTGCTAAATCATTCAAAATATTATTATGAAGTCATTTCTTATTGTGAGGTTAGGAAAGTAAGAAGGCTGATGACAGAAAGGAAGTGCAAGCATAAAATTTGTGGAACTCTCATAACATAGTTGTTTGCACAAAGTATCATCACAGAAGAAAAGGTGGTCATGCATCTTGGCCAAACTGTTTCATCTTTCCTACAATATCTAGTCAACCTCGACTAAGATGTTGTTGCTAATAACTGTATCCATTCTGTATCTTGATCCTCATCAATGTCTGTAAAATGTTTGCTGGAAACCTCACAAGAAAATTGTTTGGAAGATTGTTTGACCATTTTAGAATGGTATTAGATTGTAGAGTAGCTACACTGAGTTGTTTACTGTATGTTTCATTAACTCTACAAAACTCTGCATTGATAGGTTAAACCACATCCACAAGTCAACCATGTTTGCCAGCAAGCAGATACCAATAAATACAGTATGTTACAACAGTTTTAACAATAGATTTGAGAATGTTATTCATAGAAGAAACTTTCTTTACCAAAAGTGGACATGAAGAGCGTGCATTTATACTAAAGATGGATTTGTTTGGACAAATTGCACATGATGTCATGTAGCAAAGGGTAATGATAATCAGGATAAATATGTCACTGTATTTGGGTTTACCTGACACAAATCACCTCATACTTGATATCTGGGTCGATACTTAATGAGCAAGGACTTGTGATCAGAATCAACTGTACAAAAGTGTATAAATACTCTTCCATTTCATTATTAAGGAGTCACACTAGCACAAGAAAAAACTACTGGATTTAATGCTGTTGTAGCTTAAGATATAATTTATCAATTCAACATTTAAAACATTTAGCAAAACTTCAACATGGAAGCCTTCAACCCTTGTGACCACAGATGCAAACAGTTCAAATTGATTAGTGTCAAATTGAAAAGTTTTTTTCAGGAACTTCATCCTGAGTAGACCCACAAAAAGCCCTCTTATTGCTAATTGTACAGTACTGTAGGTGCTGATAAAAGAGATTGAAGATAATTTTTTAGAAAGTAACATCATAGTATTGTTTATGGCATCAATACCTCCACTCGATGTGAATAATTAATCCTGTAATCCTAATATCACTAAGCAATCCTGACCAATAATCAGTTGATATTCAGTCTTTTAAAGCAAAAATCTCCATACTTTATTTTACTTGGCAATGTGAAGACCATTAACAAACACTATATTTGTAAACAGACGATGTATGTATATCAAGTACAGTATACAACCAATATATGGTCTTCCTAGGTAAAATAATTAAGAGCTTTCTCCTGAACTGATTGTAGCTTCCATTCATGAGATTTTACTGTGGTTGATGATAGCTGATGACGTGGTTTTCTGCTGATTTTCCAGTACATGAAGGAAATCACTGATGAATTGGACATTGCAGAATCAGCTCAGAATTAGTCTGAGATAAGGTAGGCAGGGAAAATGTCTTTTGTTTGCTTTGTCAGGAAGCTGAGTTGATGGCCCCAACAGTTCATTAAAACATCTTCGTTGCTAAGTGACAGAAAAGACTTCTGTATTGAAATGGATGAGTTCACATGGCTTCATTAATGCCTTACTATTTTAAACTCAGAGAGAAAGAGCAACACAGCAGAATATTGTTGATTATTAAAGCTTCTACGTGGAATATTCTGTGACTCTGAGATAGGATATATGGATTTTAAATGTAAAGTATTTCTACAGAAAATTAGGTCAGTCTGTATCCTAACCCATATAGATCTCACAAGATGTAATGTAGGAGAATAACTACATTAGTCTTAAACAAATAACACTGTGGTAATGAGTCACTTCTAAGAATCGATTTTGATTTAGACAAAAAGACAGGATAAAAACAAACAAGTGATAGAGCAAGTAGGATGCAGAGAGTAGGTCCAATTAAGTAATGTATCATAATTCACACAGGTAAAGTCAAGTTTACATTTAGCATATAAATTAAACTAAATTCCAAGCCTCTGTAACCCAAGTAATGTACTTTACTACAGTTAATTAATGTGCTTTGGATCACATTCACTGATAATAGTTTTGAGCTGTATCAACTGTAAATTTCAATATAGATATTAGTTTTGATTTTACTACTAGAGTGAAGGAAGTAAGGGAGGATAGTAAAAGTAGGCTATGATAAGACTACACATGCCATCTTTAATTCTAACCTGAGTTTATTTTACACAACTGGATATCATATTGACACTAACACAGTATTCCAGTCACAGCCAGTGATGTAATATTTTAAACGCATCACACAAATCTAAGTTATATTGCTGACATGCACTGTAACAAGACTTGACTACATTGCTACCACAGTATTTTATTAGTTTTATTATTATATACAAGCTCAAGTGTGTCCAAAGTTGCATACTGGCCTCAGATTGCTACAACTAAACTGGACAGGAAATTAAACTTTTTTGTAGGTCATTCTTAGATCAGCCGAATATTTACAGACAAAGGTTAGTCTTATATCTGTGACCACTGACTTGTAATCAGAACATGGTTGAATTGTCAACAGACTGTACTTTGATCAAGATCACACAGTACAACAATCAGTTCAGACTCAATAATACCACTGGTTAACTTTTCTTTACAAAATACACAAATCTACAATTAAAGGAATATATCTACAATTATATATCTACAATTATATATATTATATATCTACAATTATATATCTACAATTAATAATTATATATCTATAATTAAATAATTATATATCTACAATTATATATCTACAATTAAAGGAATATAAAGGCCAGTTACACTCAGCTTGAATGAAGAAACCTACAGATGCACAAACAAAGGTGTTTTTCAAATCAAATACTGGATGGTATTTTAGGTTGAAGATTCAATGGCAGCTATATAATCCAATCAATCCAATTTATAATTCTCAATGTTTCTGATTTATAAAGGACTAGATCCAGATATATCTCACTAAAAGAAATCTTTGAGGACAATGTATCAAAATCTTCCACCAGACAATTCCTTTAAATACAGTGTATGCATATCAGGCGCGTATCCAGGGGGGGGCGTTGGGGGCGCGCGCCCCCCGGGTAAGAAAAAGAGGAGGGAAAAAAAAGAGAAGAAAAAAGGAAAAAAGAGGGGGAAAAAAAGAGGAGGAGGAGAGGAAGGAAGGAAAAAGAAAGAGAGAAGAGGGAGAAAAGGAGGGAGTAAAAGAAAAACGCCAAGCGCCGGGAAGAGAAAGTGGAACAGTGATATCATTACAGCGCTGATCCCTATTATATACACAGGGTAGCCATGGACGGATCAAGGATTTCGGAAGGGGCGTGTGCCTCACCCTACCCCTTACACCGACAACTACATTTTTGACGTTTCCATTTTTCCTCTCTCACTCATGATCTATATATATACTATATATGGTCTATCATAACGCGTGTGTGTGTATATACGCCTTAAACAATTGTAGAATTGTGCTAT
>JAAAKB020063211.1:0-13822 GCA_010014835.2 Apostichopus leukothele
TTACCTCTACCCCCTCACAATCGATGCTTCAAAGTGCATACAAGTTATCTGGGTTTTTAACGCCAAAATGCAAAATGCATTCAGGTTTCGATGACTGCATTACGCTAGACTTCTGCATGTTCACCAGAATAGCTCTTATAATATAAATGTCTTCCCGAACCACTATTTTGATCTACAATGACACGTTGGCAATGATAAGCACAGGTCAGTCTACTGTACGTGGCAATACACACCTCCACCAATTCAAATGATGTGACTTAAACTGTAACAGTATATTTGATTGTGGTCGGAAAGCTCTTAAAACCGTAGACAAAGTCCTCTTCTTGATCCATCTGGATAAATCCTGCAACCCACTTTTTAATTCATCAGTGAAGATGATGTATAGCTATACATATAAATATATGTATACATATGTGCATATTAATATACATAATCATCCTGTTTCAAATTTGTTGGTCTTTCTCTCTCTCTCTCTACCACCTACTTAAATATATATGTTATTCATCTTCATTATCAAACACACCTGAGCTAACCCTACCACTTCACTGTACTACTCCATAGACATCACACATAAACGTCACAAAATCTGCTCAAAATATCTCCATTTACCTGTCCTTACAATTGTCCTTCCAGACGAAGAAAAAAAAGGTAAAATCTTTTGAAACAATTGAAAAGCTCTAAAAGATACAGCAGAGAGTTTTCAATGACTTTTTAAACCTCATGGGGGATCCAATACAAAATCAATTGCCACGGATTTGTTTACATAGGGAACTACCATACACTGTTAATCAGCCATGTTTGAGTGGAAAGACTGGCAGGCAGGAAGTTCAAGGGCACACAACAGATGTTAAATGATTTGTTTTGAAGGGGAATAATGCAATTAAATGTTATACCATGTAAGAGAGGGTCTACATCAGAAAACCTCCATTCCCATAAAAGATACTTCAGATATTTGATAACAATTACAATTGGGTTCTCCAATTCCTCCTCATAGGAAAGGTTCCCACCATGCAGTGACACTGAGTTAATCTGTCTGACAAGGGATGGGGGAGAAACAGTGGGGAGGGGGGGACAAATGAAGCAATGCCCAAAGGTATTGCAAGATTTTTTTTTTTTAACAAGCCAGGTATATGGGCAAGTGAAATCCAATGCTTGTACACAGTAAGAGAGGAATAATTCCAAAACTGCGAAAATAATTACATTCACTGATATTATGTTTTGTGGGTCAAAGGTCACTATTTATGCTAAATTCTACATCAATGTGAACAAATAGAATAGGATGGCAACAAGTCTTAGTAATCAGTCAATGTTGCACACTAGACTTCAGAGCAATTCTTGCCAAACCAAATTCTATTTTACTACACAGCATACAGCATAAATTATGGGTTTTTTTTTTTTTAATAACCAGCAGATGTATCTCAAATATGACAGAATATGGTGGCGATCCAAGAATTTCATTTTAAATTGTGGCAATATACGATTCATACCCTCGGGACAAACAGATCCACCACGAGGGAATTTGTAACCCTGGCATAGACATCATATAAATCTCTTCTACTTTAATTATGTCAAACCTGTCTGAAACCTTAGTTTCAAAATCGTAGAAGAAAGCTGCAAGTGTAACTTTTCCCAACATAGAACATGGGCAAAGATACCGAAAATGAGCAGGTACTCATATAACCTACCTATCTCACTCCTCAAAGTCATGAGTTATCTGAAGACATTAGGTCTGTTGCCGAAATTCTACGGGTGGGCAGAAAAATGTACACGGACATTATCCAGAAATCTAGCCGAACTAATGCTGAACACTGGCAACTGAAGCATTTATGAACGCCACTAAACTCACACAAAAAGTTTTATCAGAAAGAAACTCATGTATAATATGACAGGTTTTCAAACGGCGTGCTTCGCGCCGAATGGTTTCTCGAGGGTTTAAAAGTTAAAACCCGAGCCAGTCGTGGGGTTGGAAATTGTCTGTTTCGATATCCTGTTGAAGTGATACATTTCCTGTGAAGTGAGAGCGGCGGGCAAAGGTTTAGTGCTCCCAGATTTTTTCGTACTACCTACATTTTATAACAGTCTATGCAATACACACCCGATGCACTCACCTCAGTTATTGTGTGTAGAAGACTGGAAGTAATTGGGTGAAGAGTCAACGGAGATATTCAAGGTCTGGGGAGGAAGAAAAGACGGAAGGAGAAATTAAGCACCCAAAAAAAAAAAATACAAACAGTCAAGAAAAGAGTGGGAGACCCTAACGACGGCTGAAGGTTGAACAAAATGAAAAATATGTCTAAAGATTAACCACAGCTTCCTTGCCTTTTTTTTCTTTTCTGTTCAAAATTCTTTAAAGTCTCATAAATGGTTAAAACCTTGATAATCTACATAATGATATCATAACAGAGTTTCTCCATGCTGTAAAAAAATATATATGTAAACGATTCTTGTCATACTGATATCAACCGAGATGGGAGCAGTCGTACTGTGAGTCCCATGTGAATTCACTGTCTGTATTAACAAGGCTATCACGATCAATGTGGCCAGAGGAATTGTTCCGATGAGATTTCGCAACACCCAGGAAAAAAAGAGAGGTAACATGATAATATACTGTGGGATCTATCCCTGCATGTCTTGCAAATGCAGTATATTGCAGCAAGACCATTACTTTCTTCCTGTAAACATGTCAACCAATAGGAAGGGACCAAACAATGGCTACTCTAGTTTTTACATTGAGTAGGTGACTCTGCGATACATTTCAATTGCAAAATATCTCGTCTTAATTTTTTGAATCGTGATGTAGTGAATCACTCCAATATACTAACCTTAAAGTCAAATCATTACCGTGTATAAGCGTATGCCATTAACTACCATTAATCATACACATACACAAGTTTTTACTTCTACTCTCTCCTCTCCCTCAACCCCCCACCCATCCCAGACAACGTCCTACACCAAATTTCCATACAGTATATCGATTGATAAAACTCCTTCATCGCTCACATCATCAATCATACGGCCAGCTATAACTCATTAATACCAAATTCATCTTACTCGCTATAAATTTAATAAATAAACAAATTTCCATTCATTTCTTATACATTTTGTCGCCGTTAAAAAAAACACAGCGAGAATGAACGACCTGCCTCGTGTGACAAAACGTTAGTGGAAGAGGACACGATTTTGCACGATCCCATGCGGATGACGCTGCCGGCATTCTCATCCCTTCAAATTGCACCAGAATATCCCGAAACCATCTATTGGGTTCCCAGAGAACATTCTGTACATATTACATTACCGGCTCAGGGTTAGTGTTTACCTAGGTGAATCACCAGATTCCTGTCACCTCTTTCGGGATATTTCCGCCTAACACCTGACAAGATTGTGACAGCTTCGCCGAGACTAATACCCTGCAACAGTAGCGCTCTTTGCCGCTAGCCTTCGCTGCCACGGCGACGACGGCATTCTGCTTTTGAGCTCATTTATCATTTTTCTTTATCTTTTCTTTACTTTTCATGTCATTTCTCGACTGCTAATTCACATGAAAAATCCTGCTGGTGAAATTAATTTCCCATGGAAGAAGTTACAAACCCAGGATTGAGATATATATAAAAGTTCTGCAGATATTGTATATAACATCTCCCCGGTAGAAACTGGGCCAACAGCACCTGTGAGGGTATAATACTGGCTGCAGATACTACAAGAATCTGGGTCACGGTATGAAAATTCTTTTAAAAATGGAGGTAGTCAAGATCCCTACAGGTTGGGGCTTACGGTAATCCTTCTGTATTTACTACTTCGCCCCCGGGGCTGCTGTTGCTAGCTCTGCCAGGTTTTGCTTGCTGGCTTTGCCCTAGTCATGTAACAGAGGAAACGTGCTGGTGAAAATAGCCAAATTTATGTTAAGGGGAAAATGTTCTTAGGCGAGACTATTTCCAAAACAATCCAGATAGGAAGGCACGGATGACTAGAGATGCAAAGAATGCAGTGAGGTATCGATGACATCATTAACTGAATCACTAGGAAGTCAGATCTGAAGATACTCTTCCTGAGATATCATGTTCTGAACAGGTTTCCAGAGTCAATTTGTTCTTTCTGTTGATCTCAAACGACCACTGAAGTCCACTTTATTGATCAACTATGAGAAATATTCATGTACAATGTATGCAGACTCATCCCAATTCCTCAACTTGGGGTATTGTCGTTTACAAGGTCTACAGAAAACTACATAAATGATAAAACTTACTGGTTTATATATTTACGAGTGACAAGCTTACCTGTCTCCTCACAACCTTACTAAATATGAGATACATCCATATATCCACGATTCCCTTCTTGTTTTGAGGCTTTGGCCTTTGCTGACCTCAAATGACCTTTGGTCTTTACTAAAAACTATCATTTAGTCAATATGGGGCATCTCCACACCAATTGCAAGATTCACCCAAGTGTATCCTACTTTAGATATTGCCTTCACATGCTAGTCATCACCTTACACACATAAATATGCACACAAACACATCGACACATAGGTATGTACACACATAACATGGTTGCATAACTTTGGTGGTTGCATCAAAAACAATAATTCATATTCTGATATGCCTCATTAACAAAATTCCAGCAAGTCTTATCTATACACTGAACAACAAGGGAACCATGCTGCTGTTCTTACAAGCCAGGCTACGTACATAAGCTGGTTACGATTCAGAAATATAAATAGTATTCTGAGCGGTGTGCATAATAATACCACCAGTGCTGGTCGGGCATAAACCAGAAATCAAACAGACCACCTCAGATGGCAGCTGTATAACCTCCATTTGAAAATGTGTAGACAAACCCAGCTGTCTGGAATCACCTTACATTACATTGGATGACTGAGCAATGTAAATACCTATGTTGTACCATTAACACATGACGAGGGGGAATGGTGGTGGGAGGGAGGGATGGATGGCTGGATGCCAGGTTGGTTAGTCACACCATCAGTGTCCTAATCCTTAGTAGTTTGAGACTACCGAGCAAGCCTACAATTTAACAAGTTTAGGCACTTCTTAAAACATGCCAGTGCTTGATAAATCTACAAGCTAAATCAATTTTCACTGGCGTTTTTCCTGGATCACGAAACACACATTGATCAGTAACTGTGCAGGGTTTTGAGAGCAGCCCAATAACATCTGCTGATAATAGATAGCAATATAGGGCTTACGTTTATTAGGTACGGAAAATCATACTGCTTCTTTCTATGATGATGGTTATAAAGCTTAGACTCTGAGGAGGAACCCGTGGGTAAAGATTTGTTTCATTGAGAGTGCTTACAGGGAAAAATCACATCATCTGAGATGGTTTTTCAAGCAAACAAATTTGCATCTCCCACTGCACCATGCCTTTATTTTTTTTTCTTCTTTATGGGCCCATGATTTAGCAAGGTCTCTTTGATTGCTATATGAATTGCTGGCTAGAGGTGTGGACAATCATTACTCAACAAGCAGTAACTCATTACACTATTTGAGTATAAACTAGTTCCAGTAAAATAAATTGAGGAGCAGTCCATACCTCTCCATAATAATTCCACACCTGTTTTCTTCCCTCTCACACAATCCAAACTGTACATCTCTCCTTCCCCAATGTACACACAGCTCCAAATAAGCCGATATGTCATACCTGTTTTCGACCCAGTTGTATACATAAGCAACTCCATATTTCATACGGCATATTTACATCCTTCTCACCTGGGAGCCTACATAGTAACTCTACAGCATTCAATGTAACAAACCATCAATCAACAATATAACCATATCAACCCAAAAAAAAACACTTTATTCTTTATCTTCTCCATCACCAGGTTTCATAAATTAAGGATCCTAAATCTTCACATATCAATTCCAAAAGATACTGAGTATACAAATACACATTGCATTGTTTGTATTACCACCAGCAACAACCAATCGTGATCATATTTTATATACCAAATCATGGATATATATCCATAAAATTGCCAAATTAAGTTTGTACAGGGAAGTGGGTGGACATCAAAACTCACGCTATTTATGAACAAGAAATAATTCATTCGGTATCGCATCGTAAAACTGCTATGTAAAATGTGGCATATATCTGCTACAGTATATGTATGTAAGTGCAAAGATGCATAGCAATTTTTTTTTTGTACACAGGAACCAGAATATTTTGTCAGGACATTGTACGGAGCCTTCGAAAAGCTGCTAGACAAAAAATACGAGCACTAAATTATTCCAGGCTGATGAATGACTATGCTTTCCTGTAGGCAGTTTCTCGGTTAGGGTAGAATCGGAGTGTGTACAATGTGTATGTGTACTTACTGTACGAGAGGACTGAGGGTAAGGCACAAAATTCTCAATTGTTTATAGTACCATCAATGTTTATGAGAGTTTAATCCGGATGATATAAGCAAAGCAAGGAAATGGGGAATTGGGAAAGGTACAACCCTCTCGTAGATTTGCTTGATATCCCATTCCTGAAAATGAGTACGACAATAAGTGACTCTACACTTTTGATGTACAAGTACTGTTATTATGCAAATCCTTTGCATGGTAGAGACATAAATTAACTATTAGTCGCACGTAAGGAACCTGGAAGGCAGAAAGGTTCTGCTACAGAGGTAGGTAGGTGGGTGGGTCGGTGGGTGGGTTTGTAGGGTGGGTGGGTAGGTGGGTTGAGGAGGTTCAAGTTTATCTGAGATTGATAGAGCAGTGCTGTTTTCCCAAAATCCTACTGGTTTGGGATTTACGAGGGATGATACTTACCTGTCTCCCCCTACTCAACATCTGCACTTTCCCAAAACTACTATTGGAATGTTTCATCACTGCCCCCTCACTCTCTGGGCACCGCCCACTCACTCTCTGGGCACCGCCCACCCACCCTCTGGGCAGTGCCCACCCACTCTCTGGGCACCGCCCACTCACTCTCTGATTATACCTGTAGACACATCACACTTCGATTCATGAATTTTCATTTTAAATGATGCCGTAACAGTACTAACAAAAACAGTTGTAATTTCCAAATTTGCTACATGCAATGTGATTAAATGAGGAAACCTGTCTCGGCAAGAAAATCAAATCAAATTCATTAATCAGCCACAACGGTGAAAGAGAATGTTTCTAATAGTTCTGATGAAATTTCAATGTCATTTTTAGAAATATTCGACAGATTTTGGTACATTCTTGACTAAACGAGAGAGGCCAAAAAAGCTGTGATAGGCACTAACGAACCTAAAGGGAAATACAATTAATATATCTACAAAGCACAAAGTAATGGCCCTTTGAAATTTTTGAATCATAAATCAGAGAATATTCCTGTTTCTACTCAGTTATACCAATAGACTAGACCACAAACTATTTCTAACGCCTTCAAACTCTCTCAAAAGATTGAAAAATTTCATGTTTCCACAATATTTCCCAAATATATGACCAGGAAGACTGCCCCAATTTGCCACTTCAAGAAAATAACCTCTGCAGCTAATTGAAAAATATGTTCAAGCTCAGAGGACCAATTCTGTTTTTGCATCAACTCCGAACCAAAACAACCAGGGAAGACATAATTCAAGGTCACAAGTGGCACTTCCATCAACTTGGCAGCCACACCAAAGAAAAGAAACGGGGGAAAAAAATGGTTCATAACAATCCGTGTATCGTATTACATTTTTTCCTTGCTACCACTGTCTACGACCAACTTCGTTTGCATAAACACTCGAGTGAATTTACTGTACGTGCTTCCTTCCACGGGAGTCCCGTCATTCCGAGAGGATGAGGCCCCCCTGCATCGGCGCATCAAAAATGGTGTCAATTCTAGACCAAATTTAAATATTGCACAAGCAAAAAAGTTGTGATCCCAGAGGAGTGAATCCTTCAGCTGACATGCTAGTAGCCAAGAGGTACTCGGCTGTACACTTGAGAGGGGACCCACCGATAACAAGGGAGCGAATCAGTCTGGATGGGTGCAAGGTGCCTTCAAATATATTCAACCACATTGGTCGTTAATTGGCTATATACGAATAACGCATTGTCTTCAGCAACGCCAAAATTCAAGGGCATGGTTCTAGTTTTTTGTATTGCTTGATTGGACTGCAAAAGTATTCACACTTTATTTACTTGGTCATTGTGGTAAGAACATTTTAATTAAAAACAAACTTGTTTTTGGTTTGTAATTCCTACATTCCTATGAAATCATTCCGCACTGTGGAAATGACACTATTGAAGAGGTTTCTTATTCCCCTAAGGAGATCAATAACCTGTGTCTGTTAGGTACAGTACAACAAATGATGCCATATTTTGTTATTAACGCTCCACCTCCCGACCCTACCCCAACCATGACCCTACTCCAACCCTACCCCAACCCCATCACACCCCATCATTGCTGTGGGAGAGAAAACATCAACTTGAACTTTGTATTCAATCCATCATTAGGTTGTATCATCTTTAAACTGAAAACTGTGCTGGAAATTTTATAATTTTTCTTTGGATGTGATTTGATTTAAGCTGGTCATGTAGTCACTCCCCCATCCAACCTCCAACCCCCCTCCCATTAACCCCCCCCCCCAATTAATCTACCAATCCTCTTGTCCTGGTAGCTGAAGATACTGTACATACAAGCATGTGACAGTCACACTTCCTTCCAAATTGACATGCATGGGTTGCTACTCATAAAGACATTTAGCCTCCAGTGATAAAACACTAACGAAGCAGATCTCCTTCATTACAAAATAGGCAGAGGTGAATTTTAATCAACTCTCCTCCGAGTTTTCATTCCCCTTTCGAGATGAAACAAGAACGGTGGGGGGGGGGGGGAGGGGGGTTATAATAAAAACAGGCATGATTCATACGACCAACTTTAAGCAGCGGTTATAGCACGCAACATATTTACTCCTAAAAAGAGTCTGCAGTATACATCAGCTAGCTTTAAAGATTGGGGTAATAATTCATGTCTCGAAGAGAAGCAGAGAGCAGGACACTACACACTGCTTAGCGAGTCAATTTGCGGGATGATAACAATACTTCATCTGACTTACTCTCTACAGTACGGCATTCTAGAGGATGAATGATGTGGAAAATTAAGGATGCCACTTTCTGCTGCAGACATTAAATCCTAACGATTGATTCAAACAGTGCACCCGCCAACGCATTAAGGATCGAATCTTACAGTATACAGCAAGGTTTACAGTACTGTGTGTGTTACTGTACACTTACTGAATATCTCTCTTTGACACTGAAAACTTTTTATCTGATGGTAATAAAGACTCTTTCTTCATCTGTACGCAATCCCAAATTAATTGGAATTTTCGATCCTGATTAATACAAACTTACGGAATGTCAGAGAGGATCAGATGTGCGTGGCGCCGAATAGCTATTAAAAAGCCACGTTTAGGAGATGTGGGGTGACGTTTAGGATTTGGATCATTCATCTTGGCATTATCTCTAAATGCAGGGACTTATATGCACATGATTTGCAAAATTGATAGATGCAACTGCAAGATGACTCATTTTAATCAGTCACATTGGTACCCTTTAAATTCAAATTCTTTTTTTTTCTGCTTCCTTCTGCCTGTTAGACGCTTGCACGAAAAGGAATACGAACACAAAAAAAAGGTTTAGTTTTTCCACCAGATTCCAACGCTCCCAAAAATGTTCCCTCAAACATACTCATGAAAAGATTTCATTTTTTCATTATCAAATGTTGTTTCTGAAACTCCTTCCCCCCCCCCCCACCTTCGTTTAGCATTACTTGTAATATGAGCATCCATCACCGATCATGTTTCGAGTCTATTTTGTAAATAAATACCGTTCAACACCATTAGCGTTCCTTCCTTTTAACAAGCAAAACAGTTTTTGTTCTTTCTTTTTTTCTAGCAACCTGTGGAATTGTAAAAACATAAATCATTGAAAAATATGACACCGAATTTTAAGTCAGGAGTTAGCAAGTAGTAATACTATGTGGCATGCCTACATATATACTTTCTTCCTTCATATCTCTCCTCCTAATTGGTTAGGCTTTCATTCTATTTATACTGTAGTGTTCTTTTAATATTTTTAAAGGTTTTTCGATACATAATATTATGATACGTACATCACTTTCTTGGGACTAAACAAGACTATAACTCATAAATTTATGTCATGAAGGCCCAACGAGGGAATTCTCTGCAGTTAGAAAGGCATAGACAACGATCCGCATGTTATGACAAGCTATGATAATTCTGTACTTATAGACTGGTATATAACAGATCAAAATCTGCATACAAAAACAGTGTTAAAAGCAATTTTTTCACAATAAATTACTACCGTATTATTTATAAACAGAATATGTGATAAGGGTTGGTATGGAGGAGAGCTACTGCGTTAAATCTTAACTTCGAAATACTATGAAAACTTGCTGAAAAGTGGCTGAGCGGTGAGGATATCTGTACGATGAAGATAGTACTGTATTTCTGGTTGAATTCAGGTAGATTAAAGAGGAAGGGCATTGACCGAAGAGGTCCGGACATAGAGGGCGCACTGTGCTGAAAGGTTACTGGTTCGTTCTAGGCACGGTAGAATGAGAGTGCTACGGTTGTGGGGAGACAGGTAAGCAAGAACGAAGAAAATTTACCACAAACCTGGTTAAAATAATTGCTGTATGCATCCTAAACCTAGCTGTGAAAGAAAAGCTAAAAGGAATTTGAAAACATACATTACTTTATACTGTATCCAGTACTTTGGTCCACCAACATGAATTAAAAGTGATTACCAGCTGGAACTGAAAGGGGAAGAGAAATATCTGGGACAGGGATGGTGGAGGGGGGGAAGAGGGGGGTTCTCTCTTTACTTAAAGTGGTGATTTTGTTGGAGGTGGAATACATGTTGTTATTGTTCTGGTTGCTGTTGTTGATGTTGTTGTTGTGTTTGAAGACAATTAACCGAGCGGTACCGGAATGAAAAACCGGGTGATTCGGTTAGAGGTGGTTATTGTGTTAATATTGTTATAGTTGTTGTTGTTTTTACTTTTGAAGATCATTCATCAGCTTTGGCCACAAATTTTACCGATCAAAAGTTTGAATCGTTTAAAAAGTACTTTCCTTATGTTTTGAATTTATGTTTCCCTGACATTAAAACCGACAATTAAAAGTCTCGGTGATGGAATATCCATCGAGGAATAAAACCTAACATGCTGATAGAAATTTAAGCATATTTAAGTGACCATTATGATCTGACTCTAGCATATTTGGGAACAACAGTCAACTTTACAACAAAATGCTGTAATACCGACTCCGGTGAATGTTCTGTCCCATTTATCCAAAATAGAATGTAACCCAACAAAACTTTTTGAGAGAGACAAAAAGTTTGAAAGTTGTTAAACCCGATTTGTGAAAGTGGGGTGAACTGTTTGAAAGCAATTCAATCGCCTAAAGCAAACTTCAATTGAAGCCCATGGTCCAGACCATTATATTACGATACATAAGTGCTATCAAGTATTAAAGTCACCACGAGGCAGCAGGATAACAAAAGCAACGCCCGAGGGCATATATAATACCCTCTCGGCAAATATCGAACGATATTGAACTTCCAATACCAAGCAGGCAAAAGTTCAACCTCCAATCCCCAGAAAAAGGAAAAAGACATCAAAAACCACACGGCATCGATATTTAATTAAATATAAATGAAACTGGGCCTGCTCCCTTAACGATCAATTAATGACTCATTTGGCCGTGCTTCGACTGATCAGAATGAAGCGGGATGAATACCAAATGGTCAGACACAGCCTTGACTTCAGGCTGATCGAAGCCGACTGGAGCAGACATGGGCATTGACCTATTATGTCTGCTTCAATGGTCACTCAAATTTAACAAAAAAACAAAAAAAAATTGTTCAAATAATTCCAGAGTGGTTTTTCCCCTAAAGGGATAGAAGGGGTAGATCTTGGTAGATACTTGCATGGGGAGAGGGGGGAGGAGAAGGGCACAAAAAGGGAAACATAATTGCTGAACTGAAAATGTGACAAAGAATTTTTTCTTAAATGCAATTTGTAATAGCATCAAAGGATAAGGATGTATTAACATGTACAAAGACATATCTTGACAGGTATTTGGCAAATCAATGAGTAAATAGTTCATAATGATTCCTATGGTTACACGGTCAATTTGGGGTTTTGGTTTTTTTTTTAAATATTCCATTATGAGCAAATGTTATCTAAGATTTGATGAAGCATAATATTCTCGAGTTAGAATGCTTACTGAATGTGTTGATGAGACAGCCAAGAGAAAGGTTGGTTATCAGTCTTTCCACCATTTTTTTTTTTTTAACATATTACTTTTAAAGAAAGACTCCAAGATTTGCTTTATGACTTTATGTATTCTAATTTTCTACAACCCATCTAAAACACAATTTTCCTTAAACCTGATGCAAAAAAAGGAATAAACCATTTTCCTCTTATACAGTGGTTTTTCTTCTCATCAGACATGCCTCCTTACTTCTTCCTTGAACAAAACTTTTCCATTTCTCACTCACTCATTGGAAACCCCTCATTCTCACTAACAATCTATTTGCATTGGAAAGTGACTGACCTTGTCATATAAATCAAACTGCAGCTTCCAGAATGGGATGGCATAGCTATACTTCACTATACTATACTATAGCTATACTATACTATACTTCACTATACTATACTATAGCTATACTATACTTCACTATACTATACTATAGCTATACTATACTTCACTCGAGAAATAATATCTAGACTCCTCTTGCAAACAGCAAAACTAGAAAAATTGTTAACAGGACACCGGTGCTGTCCAGCTGACACCCAACTACAGTACCTAAACTTAACATTTATACAGTATGCATGAATAGTAATGTGCAGCAAATTACAGTCATCTGTCAAGCTGACAAGCTCAGCGCCTCCCGCTGAAAAGTTTGAGGGCTTCCCTTTTTTTTTACTCAATATTCCTACTTTTACATAAAAAAAAATTTGAAAAAATAAATGAAAAAAAACCTCAGGGTCTAATGCTAGAATTTTGTTAGGCGTCTTAATGTAACTTCCAGAGCTGCATGACCTACCGTACCCTTTTATTTTAAAATTCCTTTCTTGTTTTATTAATCACATCTATATTTATTTCTGGATATGGTAACTACAGTGTATCATCATTGCCTTGACTGCATGTCTACAAGCATCCACAGAGAAGGCAACGACCAGATGCCCCCTACCCAGTAGTCATCAATCACTTTCAAGCGTACAATCACACTATTGATGAACTCGCTATTAAAATGGGGTTCGGCGTAAGATCGTACGGTATCTGTGATGAAGTTCTGAAAATATTGTTCTACATGATACCTATGTTTGAGTAGCTTGGGCCCCCCCCTTTTAGGGGTACACAACTGGTTAGTATTCTGCAACAACTTCCTCCCATCGGCACCTCCTCCGTTCAACTATCTGTCAATTCCCAGCGGTTAGACCTAGCCTTGGAAATTTTATCATGACTCACTCTAAATTATCATAAATTTCTGATCTGGGGAAAATAAATGCGTGCATACCTCCATCGACGACGACATCCTTCAAAATACCAGCGTTTTAAAACTGTAACTGGTTTTCATCTTCGTGTGTCGTGCCAACTTTGCCACGTTCAGGGACGGGAAAAGTTTCAGAAATCGCTGTCAACAAAAAGCAGGGTTTTTTTTTTCACGCCTGCCTTCAACACACTTGCATTTAAAATACACATTCACCTCATGATTCTATTTTTGTTTTTGTTTGGGTTTTTTCTTGATTTTCCTCCCCCCCCCCCTCCTTCTTTTATATTTTTTTTTTTTTTTTTTTTTTTTTTTTTTTTTTT
>JAAAKB020063431.1:0-13815 GCA_010014835.2 Apostichopus leukothele
ATTTTCAATCCATGACTGTGTGTAAATCATTTTAATGCAATGCACCACACAGTCTTTGGGTTTTCTGGTTACATTATTTCAGGATGCTTTAAGTGATGATGCTTGGCTTCTTGCCAGTGCTCAGTCAGAGCTTAGGATCATTATCAAAATGTCAAAAAGTTATCTGTGTGTGTGAGACTCTCTGAGGTTGTTTCTGACTTAGGACAAGTCTGTATTTTTCAATCGACGACTGTGTGTAAAGTCTTTTAATGCAATGCACCACAAAGTCTTTCTGGTTATATTATTTCAGGATACTTTAAGTGATGATGCTCGGCTACTTGCCAGTGCTCAGTCAGAGCTAAGGATCATCATCAGAAATGTCGGAGGCAAATTCAGCTGGGATGGCGGCATCCTCTACGGACCATCGGAGAGAAGCATCGGACCACAGAAGCCTGGTTAGCATATCACGGTTTTCTCTCTTTGTTTTCTAACACTTTTAACTGCTGAGATGGAAAATTTGTCACAATTAGAGTTTTTAACACACTTCAGATGTTTTAAAAGTTCATCATCATCATCATTGTTCAGTAGTCCCTTTGCTATCAGTTAGGCATTAATTTAAGGGTATATGTCAGCGAAAATGCAAATCCATGAAGAAGAAAGAGAATGCATTTCCTTCGCATTTATCCTTCACAAACAAGAACATTTCCAATGGATTTTTTGAAGATTGGGATAATTTGAGTGCAGTTTTCATAGTGTAACATTCTCTACAGAAAAAACAATTTCAAAGCAGTCAATATTTTAACGGTTTACAGGCGGTTACAATGTGCTATAGGTGGTACATGAATGTCATGAATATTCATTTCCTCTCTACAGAGAACACCCAGTTGTCGACACCCATAGGAAATGTTCTTCTTTGTGAAGAATGTCTTTCTAAGGGGAGTGTGTGTTCTTTTGTCCATGGAAGTGCACATTCTATATGATAAACCATTCCAAATTAAGCCAAACTGAGATAATAAGGTGCAGAGGGACCAGAATATGTAGTGTTATGATGTCTTAGAGGAGTCAGTAATCTAGTAGATATGTTTGAATATTCATATATGGTAATATAGTCATGTGTTCTTATTTCACCCTCTCTCTCTCTACAGAGGACCAGAAGGTGGAGTCGTACGACGCCAGTCTGGAGGAGTCTGCAGACATCGACGAAGACGAAGATGAATTCTCGTCCAGGATGGCGTCACTCGCAGATTCTGTGACAGATTTGAGGGGCCTCAGCAGACCTCGCAGCACCCTACCATCGTGGGATGCTGACAGAGAGGCAGACCTGCTAGATGAGGTAAATGGAGGAGGAGAATTGAGATGAGGCAACCTCAGCCCTCAGTGACTTATTGATCATGCTCTTGGTTTGCAGTATCAAGATCTTTTGAATGGTCTTTAATCTCATGATGCTTCAGATTTAATGTAAAATTATCTGTATCAGATCATCAACAAATAGTTAGAATATCAGATGTTCTATTGGTTGTTATTATAACTGTTTGCCTTGAAAAGGATTTAGCAAATATTCTCAATGTGCTTTGATTCAAATTGGTTTTATTCAAGGCAATAACTGTACCAGGAGTCATCCATGGATAATGTGGCCAGATATCTGGCATTTATAGGCCAAACAGTCACTGTCCTCCATCCAGCATGACCTCTTGCCGGATGTGTGTATGTCCGGCAGTTTTTAATGAAAGGTTTTAAGAAGCAAACAGTAATAAACAAACGATGTTTGATAGTTACGGAATCCCCACTCATTCTTATAACTCTTAAACTTGTACCGTATTGGCTTTTATGAATGTAAGGCTAACATGTACACACGTATATTCATTTTCTACTGTGCAAAGCAAGTGCAATTTCCTCACAGTTAGTAAGATCTTGTATCAAATGTATTGAAATTGTTCTAATTTAATCTGTTATTTCATTGTGATATCTGGAACATGCAGGGTTCTCCCACAAGCTTTAAAACATAATTCATGACTAGCAGCCAACTGTTATCATGTCATCTCTTTCATTACATTAATGTGTCCTATAATTTGATGTCCTGTCTGTGGCCATACTATCCATAGAGTTTCTGATCTGGTTTTCATTTATGTTTGGAAATCTGATCATGCAGAAAATATGCTTTTATGTTGAATGTAACCATTTTGCCTCTTACACTTTGAATGTTGCAAATAGTCGAAGCAGTGTATTTCGTAGACCGCTTTCATGAAGGAAGTCTTCTCGAAATTGTTTAAACCTTTCGGAGGTAACGTCATCCGAAACAGAATATTAATCTCGAGTAATCTGTGAAAATTGATGGATTAGCCTCAAAATATTGTCACATTTAATTTGAATCACAGCTGCAACAGTTCCTCGGATACACCAGCCCAGAGTGTCTGCTACGACCCGGTGTCCCTCTGAACATACCGACCCCAGCCCCGGCCGAGATTTCGACACCTCTGGAGAAGGAAGCACTCGCTGGTATCTTACACCAGTTTGAATTGGAAACAAAATTCTGCTCCGAAAATGCCGAGCGGAAAAGGTGCGGATAATTTAGATATATTTGAAATGAGCTAGTTGTAACATGACAAAGAGTTGATATTGGAAAGCAAATTCACTTATATGAGAAGATTAAATGGAACCATCACATGTAGCAGTTTCCCTTCACTTGTTGAAAGTAGGTAGTTTTGATAACCATTTACGATATAATTTTTTTGAGGGATTTGCATGCATTTATATACATTTAATATTTAGGTTTGATGGAACACAGATTTCTGTATATGGTGATGCATATGTATGAGTTCTTCTCATTGTTTTGTCCTATTGTGTTTCCCAGCATGATCTCACAACCGATGCAGGAGACTCCGCCCACAGATCCAGATTCTAGTTTCTTCCTCTGTCGAAGTCTTCTCAGCCAACTGGGACTCCTTAATTGGAATAAACGGTGAGTTTGTGGATAGTAATGATCAGTGTCTACGATTGCGTTGTAGGGTGTAGATATTAATGTTCTACGTTTATTGTTTGCCATTCGTAACCACACTGTGAAAAATATCCCATTTTCATTAAACACCTCATGAGCTTACAGTACCACCCTGGGACCCACTATGTAGCCATTTGGAATTAAAGCCTCCTTACGTAGGGTGAAACTTTCTTATGTTGAGTTCTCAATTTTGATGGATGGTAAAGGAGATGATTGGGGCAAGAGAGAGGAAGGTTAATAGGTTTTATAGCCTCATCCTTTTCTCCTCCAATACATTGCACCATCTTATGGTCAAGAGTACACCCTGGTTTCTCAACAACTTGTTTTAGCACAGGTGTATATGTAGTCACATTAAGGAGAAGAGAGTAACTCAAATTAAATGAATAAACCCAAAATGAGTAGTATTGCATCTCACCAAAACCATCTTAAATTTGCTGCACAGAGAGGAGCATGTTCATTATCCACTGAACAGGTGAATATTTCTGAAGTGTTTTAATTCCCAAGACATAAAATTGCTACTCCACCAGTTAGTTCACTACTAATGCAGCAAGCAACATTTGGATTTGAAACTGAGATACCTCAATACATCCTACAATGTAATCTGCTACCCTTACATAAGAGCAAGCTATTTCTTCCATGTTCTAATGCCACGGTCTGCAAAACTATGGGGCGCAACGCCAAATTATTTTTTACAGATCCTGGCATTTTGCTAAAGGTTGATTAATTGATCTACAGTTTTCAGAGCTTGTCGGCAGCCATAGCCCAAGTTAGCTTTCATATATTCTGAACATGGATTCTGAGGGGTGGGGAGACTGGGGGCCTGGTGGGTCATGGTGGGTCATTGTGTAGTCCTCATGGAAGGTAATGGGTCTAAAAGTGGCAGACTATAGTCATAATGGATACGTAAGAAACAAACACTTTGTGTAGTCATTTTCTTCAGGAACTAAAAAAGTTCCTCATGATTTGTAAGTCTTTGAAAAGTTTTTATGCTTCATTCACAAATCATTTAATAGTTTTGAGGCTTCATTCAAAATATAACATGTCGATATTTACTGCACAGATCACAAGTGGATATCCTTAAGAAGAATGACCAGTTAGCAAGAGAACTTAAAAATCTGGATTCTAGACAGTGGTGAGTTTTTCAGATTTTTGACTGGCAAATTACTGACAGAGATTGCATGTTGTAACCTAAGTATAACATTTTTTTGGCTTTTTTTAATTTTTTTATTTAAATTTTTTTAAATGCAGGAAACCACGTCTTTATAATCTTCATGAAAGAACTTGCAATAGCATCGATAACACCTGTTTTCTATATCTCTCTCTGTTTCTATTTTGTTTTATTTTTCAAATTTCGATTGTAGTCGAGAAACTCACAAGATTGCAGTCATGTACGTGGCTGAGGGACAAGAAGACAAGATGTCCGTCCTGTCTAACAGTGCTGGCAGTAAAGCTTATGAGAACTTTGTGTCTGGGATTGGCTGGGAGGTTTGTAACCGTTAATCCTACATATGCAATTGCATGATACCTACATAGGGTATTAGTGTTTGTTTCAATGAAGCCTAGCTAATAGGATGCCCCAATCTGCATATCTTCTGTCAAAACATTATCCCAAACCCTGTAGAATGTTATCAACTCAAGTTGACATTGTTACAAGTGTCAAATTCTATCCGTTGGTAGTTTGTGTTTGTAATAAAGTAGTAACATCATATGTAGATTAAAGATAATCATAAGTCTGCAAGAATTGATACAATGCTAGTTGTAGTACTAACACAGATATCTTTGTATGGTGAGCAACTTACTTGTTATTTCATGTGGATTCATCTTGTATCATAATAAATGAATTTAAAATAGGATCAGTGATGTCACTTATAGACTTAGAGACTTCCATTGTAGTATATAGCTAAAAACTAAACATTTCTGGAGTGTTTCAACATATCCTTAAAATAAATCAATAGGTCAATTGCTGGCAGAATTGGATTTGTTCAATAATGATTGAATCAGTAGTAATGCTGAGTAAGATAATAGTCTTATATCATGTTTGGAGATAGCCCGTCACCTTAAGTAAGAAAACCAGCATACAGCAACATGTTTTCCAAGTGACCAAATTTTGAATGTTCTTTCAAAGGCTAGCATACATTTACATATGATTGTTTTATTTGCAATTATGGTTTGCTCCATTGGGCATGTCTTTATGGAATTTTCACAATTTTTTTTTCCTTTTGTCTTTTAAATATTATTATTATTATTTTTTTTTTTCGTTGCTCAGATTGATCTGGCAACACACACAGGGTTTATGGGCGGTTTACAGAAGAACCATAGTACAGGAGAGACTACTCCATACTGGGCGACATCATCAGTGGAAGTCATCTTTCATGTGTCGACCAGGATGCCATCGGGCTCTGAAGACCATAATAACAAAAAGGTATCAATGTCTCCTTTTCTAGATCAAACAAGTGGGTTGGGGGTTGGGGGATAGGTGGGATTCAGCGATTTAGATTCATCTCAAGAAAATTTGTAGCAATTCTCCTTCTTTTCAAACATTTGTTCAGCATTGAAATAAAACACCATATATTTGCTGTACTGCACAGCTACTTTAGAAAGTTATGATTTATAGTCTGGAGCATATCAGTGAAGATTATTATACAAAAAAAAATACAACTTGGTTTGAAGTTGCAGTTAACATTTTGAAGCTTCTGAATTAGAATGTACATGTCATTGGAGCTGATGGTCAAGCTGACTTTTGGACAACATGTCCGTCCACCTTCAGAGTCAGAGTGGGAGATGAGGGAGGAGGCCATGAGGTCTGTTTGCAACAAAGCCCCTTTTCTTGTTAGGTGATGTCAAACACCCTTCATCAAAACTGTATTTTACCGACCAGTAGCAGTTTATCTTTACAGATTTTTTGTAATATTAATCGACATGTTAAGGTATTTGTTACATATGTATGTTCAAAGGCCCCGACTGGTCTTCGATCAACCCATCACATGATCAGTTGACATCGGAGGGAAGCATTCATGAATGATGTTTATTTGCAATATGAAAATATATTGGATAGATTCCATTATGTAGGTTGCTATGGTTTCATCACAATTATATTTTCTCCCCTTTACTCTTCCAGATGAGACATCTGGGTAACGATGAGGTCCACATAGTCTGGTCGGAGCATAACAGGGACTACCGACGAGGAATCATAGCCACAGAGTTTGGTGATGTCATCATCGTGATTTATCCTCTGAAGAACAAACTGTTCAGAATTCAGATTCAGATGAAACCTGGCGTGAGTAAATTTCTTGGGAGTAATTCACAAACGGAAATTGATGAGATACGCAAAGTGCCACCAAAATTAAATACAAAGATTGCAACTGTGTGTGTTTGACATCGGTAACTGGTGAACAGTTTTATTCTGTGAGGGTAGATTGCAAGTCAATGTTATCTTTGTTGCATATATGAGGTATATTCTATACTGTTAATTCTGATAATTCATTAACTGACATACCATAGTCTTTCAAGCGGATGAGAAGTTCGAAATTTGCTGCATCGGCAACAGACTATGTGATCTGATAGAAAGCATAAAAATGACCAACATTTTCCATTTATCTGTATTTGAAAATAAATTTGCTATTTATTCAGTAAAACCATTTTGTGGGGTTTTCCTTCTTTACTGCCTCTACTTATTCTCTGAGAAAGGTCATTTTTTATTTTATTTTTTTAATATTTTTGCCAGGTGCCTTTCTTTGGTCCCCTCTTTGATGGTGCTATCGTGGACCACATCGTTCTTCCTGGTCTGGTTCGTGCCACCGCTATCAACGCCAGTCGAGGGAAACGTTTACAGATTCCGTATTACCAAAGATTGTATCCTTTTCAGAAATCTCATTCTGCGTGTAGTTTCTACATACGATGCCATGCATGTTCCAATTCCTATTGTGTTTCTCTTTTGTTGTTTGGCAGTGTTTTTAGCTGTGTACACCAATGGTGTTGTTGTGGTGTGTTAGCTGTTGCCCTTATTAAACCCCTTTGTCTAAGCTTTGATAGACATATTTAGCTAATAGTTCCATTATGAACCTCGCTGCAGTTGTGAATCTGATTCCACAGAAATTCCTTGTCAGATCACAATCAACATTTCCATTCCACAAAAAGTTTAAAGAAAAAAAAAACAGTTTCTGAATGTCCTCCATAATTTCATAATTTCTGGAAAAAAAAAGTTAAAACAGTTTCTGAATGTCCTCCATAATTTCTGAACATTCACAAAGTGATACTTTTGTCGCAGAAAAGTCAAATTGATTTGTTCTGTTATGATTGATACCTATCCTGTTGAATGATGCTCCCAGTCTAAGTAGCAACGTACATATTTTTGAATGATGCCCTCTTCCTTGACCGTCCGCCCCCGTCAGCTATGAGGAGAGAGCTCGCTATGTAGAGACGATCATCAAAAACCACAAGAAACCCTCCTCGTTTGAACAGTTTGCTGCCAATGTCTTTGAGCCGTCTGTGGCCAATAAACCGTTAGCCAGGACTAAACCAGGCCTGCCCTCTCATCTCAACCTGCATGGAAGATTATCCACTCAAGGTAGCATTTACTTTTTTTTTTATTTTTTTTTTTACTTTTTAATCAGTCCAAGCTGATGCAAAGAGGCTCAGTGACTTTAATATGCTCCCTGTTTCTCGATTCATTTTGTATCATACCAGCTTGGTACCTTGGAAAATAATGGGATAGGGTTACCATGCCTCCCAATTAGTCGGGATTTGTCCCAATATTTGTTAGAAAATGTATTGCCCTGCAATTTTGTTTTTCTCTTAAGGTCTTTGTGAAGTTCAAAAATATCACTTTAGATGACACTACAGACTCGAAAACGTACACATTCAGTATGCATCATTTATATCTGACTATTTCGGAAGTACGACATAATCGTTTCCAACACACAAACATGGCTGATGGACACATATTAGCCCCGCCAGCTTGGTGGCAAAAGGCTGTGTAACATGGGCTAGGTCTACATTGTTTACAAGTAGCAAACTTAGGGAAATAACAAAAAATTACAATAATATTTTTCTATGGAAATGGACTTTTTTTTAGCGAGCGTTATGATTCTGACACATAAGACATAACATGATACGACCTGGCAGTGAATGCAATTAAATGCATAAATAGCTTAAAAGAAAAAAAAACTGCCAGAATTTTAAAGTGCATTTCCAATGAATAGCAACAGCCGATAGTGGACGATAGAAGACGAAATATTGTCTTCATGTCATTTGAATTGTTCCTATAACAGGTCAGGCCATAGCAGCAACCCAGAATCTGCCAACCTTGAAGCTGGATATTAAATCCCAGGGTGTTTCTGTCAGCCTCAGGGGTTCACAAAGCCATAGCCCTTCAGGTAAGCCACGGTATCATCATTGTTGCTCTTGGCTCAGTGGTAAAGAAATAATGTTGCATCTCTTTGGTTTGAAAGAAGTTGCTTGTCTCTGAGATGGCAGATATAAGAATGTGATCCATCACTCATGATTTTCCTTTCTCCTCAAGTAAGACAGATGTTGCAGCCTAGGCGTTAGGTCAAATATTTATTATACCAAAGATTTAAAGAAATTGTGTCCACTTGTAGGATCACGGAAGACATTTTTTAATGTTTAGTGTGTTTATTTTTAGACATAAATCTGCTTGTCCCTCGCCCCACCATCCTCTCCCCTCCCACAGAACTTGGTCGTCTTTGCCTATTTCAAGAAATTCTTACAAAAAGAGACTTGCCTGTTTCAAACATGATAGAAATATAAAAAAATTTAAAAGGAAAATTGTTTAACAATACTTCTAAAAGGTTATTTCAGAAGTGGAGGAATTAGTACCTATAGAATTGCATCTATTATTGAACCTCTTGTTGTGACAGGTTCGGTGGATAAAGCAGTCCAGCCGATGGCACCTGTTCATCCAGCAATGGGTAAGCTGATCGCCTCAGAGAAGGCGTCTCATTACCAGACCGCTGGGAACACCCATCCATCGAATAAATCAACTGGAACAGGGACATTGGAGAGACAGGCTACCCTAAAATCACTTGGCAAAGATGGTATGTAGTCACATGAAATACATGATTTGTCAAGGATATGTAATTAAGAAATGATGTATTAGTTTTATGTTAAATGAAATGTAACTAAGAAATGATGTAGAACTTTCATGTTAAATGAATTGTAACTAAGAAATGATGTATTAGTTTCATGTTGAATGAAATGTAACTAAGAAATGATGTATTAGTTTCATGTTGAATGAAATGTAAATAAGAAATGACGTATTAGTTTCATGTTAAATGAAATGTAACTAAGAAATGATGTATTAGTTTCATGTTAAATGAAATGCAACTAAGAAATGATGTCTTAGTTTCATGTTAAATGAAATGTAACTAAGAAAATTATGTACTATTTTCTTGTTGAATGAAAGAGCAACAATGGTTTTTAAAATTTAGGGTTGGGTCATTAATTCAATAAGGCCTTGATAGCATTAGAACTCCATAGAAAACATTTTCATTTAGCCTTTTGTGCTTGGTTTTATTGCCAGTTGAAAGCATAAATAAAAGGAATGCAACTGATGTTTTCTGTCCACAGTTTTGTGGTGGTTTGTTTAGTGAATTAATGTATTTTCCTTGGAGGGGGGGGATCAGATGGGATCAGCGGTAGCATGGGGGTGGGAGGATTTTGCTTACTTTGGCTGGCCAGGGATCAAACCATCACCTCTCAAATGCTATGTATCTTTGCTAATAATGCTACTGCATATATGTTCAATCGACCATAGCATTAATTTCAAACCATGATTTCTGCTAAAAACATTTTTCCTATTATTGTTAATAGTAATTGATATTTATTTGTTTGGTCTGTTTGATCTTAGGTGATAGACAATCACAAGAATCAATCTCAGGGAAACAAGCATCAAGCAGTTCAAAGTCAAAGGAAAGAAAGACACCGTCATCAGGATCAGTGACCCCTGACCTCTCATCATCGTCATGACATCGGTGGCCCATTCCATTATTGAGGTAGGTGTCATCTTGGAAGTTATATTTTAAAAAGAGAAAGAAAAAACAAGAAGGAAAAAAACAGAGAACTTATTAAAACATAACTCGAACAGGTCTTTGTGAATATTTGTGTTACCTAATTATAACGTTGTATGTCCACGTACCCTAAATGTTCGGCAGTCCTTCCTATTTTACCCGTCAGTGCCCTTAAAGGAAAGAGAGCTTTGTATGAGCAATTAAGTGTCATGTTGTGATTCTACACATTCCATACCAGCATTGGGTTAGACTTTAAAGTGTAACATGTATGATGCATTCATCAAACTGTTTAAGTCGCTAAATCTCTCTCTAGTCTTGGGTTGACGCTGGAAATTTCTGTCGTTTCTCATCCCCAGAAGTTATTGATATTATGGAATGCCTCTGGAGGGGGAAGAAGAAACATTCTAGAAGCTAGCAACGGAAGTGGAGCGATGGAGGTTAAGAAGCCGATGAATCGAGCTAGAGATTATGAAGTCATGCCATTTTTGATGCCGTTGTTTGACCATTGTAGTATTTTGACCAACTAAATATTAATCTAGGATTACTCTGAAGTGTGTAAGACAAAAAAAAGACTTCCAAATTGTCCAACTTTTTTTCTTTTCCTTCGATATTCAACTATTTTCTGGTTATTTCCGAGTCTCGTATCGTTTTTGGCATCGATGAAACATTCGGAAAGGAATTTGACACCACTTCCATAAACGTATCGGTTTCTCGACAGCTTCAAAGCATGCTTTTAAGTTTCTACCAATATAGTTATACCCACCCAGTTTAATACTTTTCCTGTGGCTATCTTCATGAAATTTAACCCCATCCCTCAATCGCAACCCACCACCCTCCCTCCCTCCCTTCCTATCAATGACCCTACTAGTGGTGAAGATGATTCTAAAATATAACATGCAAGCATTGTGTCTGTTTATTTAAAGGCTTTTTCAATAGTCTTGTAACATCTACTCTTACAGGGTAGCTACTTCATAACCTTCGACAATTTTGTCCATTTATTAGTTGTTTTTCTCTGGTTTTTTTGTTTTTGTTTTGTATATTCTCATTTTACTTCTTAGTATAGCACAAAACACCTGGTGGCATCCTTTCCAGTGTAGCTACTCAGAACTTGTATTTTCTCTCTATTCAAAATGGCTTCTCAGATGACAAGAGTGGCTACACATATGACAGAGCATCAAGGCACAATCATTTATCTCAAACATTTCATTTCTGCCATAGTTTTACACGACGTTGTTTTAATACAAGAGTTGAGTTTGCCAGAGGTGGCACTGAACACTTTATGATAGCCTCATGAAATGACGGACTGTTTAAATAGGAAACCCAAGCAGGGTATTAATGTACAGATTAAATAGCAATTCCTGAATGGGGGAGGTCCAGTTTCCTCACAAGATATTTTTTGGATGAGAGCCTTGGCAGAGCATTCTGCAAGAGTGGAAAGTTCAGGCCGTCTAACTTTTCTATTAAACTGATATAATATGCATAATTGTCCCGTCATTGAACAAACTAAGCATCAAGCCATGTTTGTTGTAGCTTGAAATGCACATCATCTTTGAACAGTTTTCTTTTATTAAACAAAACTAAAATGGATCTGGGTTTTAGACCATATCAATCACAGAAGCAATACTGTTCCCATGTGATTACCAGTGATTTCATAGATGATGTTATCATGTGAAGTTTGAGTTTTTAACCTTGATGGTTTCATGTTAGAAAAGGATGGATTCAAATGAAATGGACAGTTGAAAGTCCATTTTGGTTTTCATGAGCAAGGTATTACCCACTTCAATATTAACTAATTTCAATTTTTTCCCTGTGTCCATATTTCAAATGTTCCATAAATATTCATCTCGACCACAAATAAGAATCAACCAAATTGTACATGGTTTTTGTTAATAGCTTATGCTGTTCATTTCCACGAGGCACATAATTTTTATCTATTTATTTTATTTTTATTCTTTTTTTGGAAATAATATATATCTTAATTAAAAACATTGAAGAATATTCAACTTCATTGGTGGCAGCAAATAGAACGTCATAAATCCTACATAAAAAAAATATAAAAATGTTTTCATTTGTGATTTCATGAAGTTTTTCAAGAGAGCCAGAAATATGTGACTTCAAATATTTTGAGTCCTGGTGAATTCATTTTTGTACGAAATATGTGTGTGTGTTTATGAAATTTGTTGTTATACAAATGGTGCTTTAGCTTAGTAGCTATGCATACTTTGTAGTCCTTTACATATGGAATGGATGCATTCATCATAAGAAATTGTGGCATTATCAGTCACATATTAGGTATTAATATACAGGCAGCAGCTACTACACTGCTTAGGTGGACTTTGTGTGTATCTTATTAAAAATGTATTCTGTTTGGTTTCCACACCATTTCTTCGGATTGGTTGTTTAAAAATATGGAAACTTAAAATAATTTAAAAAAAGAATCTCTGTGAAATCTGTAAATGATGAAAAGGAAAAAGACTTAATTGGAAAATTTATATAAATATATATAAATATATATATATATTTGTAAGTTACGTCATTCATGTGTTCATGACAGGCGTACGAAGCTGATTGATAAGTTAATGGAATCATTGGTCGACCCGTTTATAGGGTTGGTTTGAATCTATCAAAATAAAACAGTGAAAAAAAAAAGTACTCTCTCTTTTCTCTTTCTCTCTCTGGTTCTTCATGTTTATGAACAAATTTATGAAACAGCTTCAATTAAAATTCAATAAGAATACAAACTGTGACTTATTTTAATATTTACAATGAATATAAATTGAAAGTGAGGGGATAAGTGAGGGGATAATCCCAAGGCATCAAATCCAGTAAGGGTATATCATATCATCACATGATATTACTCATACACAGTGAGAATTAGAAATGTTTCAAATCAGAACTTTGTCAGTATTTTTGTTTTATCTATCCCTGACAAACAATGGTGAATACCACTGTTACACCAAGGGAAGGCTTCCCAACCAACCTGTTTTTGATAACTAATGAGACTCCAACCATTATATGCATTTCATTTCTAACTTTTTATCTTTTAGTTTAGGCAACAAATAAGTTACAATGTACTTGAGCAGGCTTGCTAGTTGTTATTTCATTATGAACAATTCCCATATTCCAAAATGCCACCAGGTTCAGTAACCTGTGAAATAATTCATTCCAAACACTGAATAACATACTTTTCCTTTTTTCACCCTAACAGATACAATATGCTATTTTTACTACCAGTCACAGAATGACTTCGATACACAGAATTAATTTCGATATTTTACAGACCATTACGACCACTATCAGATGTTCAGACTACATTTTGATATCACATATTGAGTTACGAAGAAGATACCCTTTATACAGATACTCTTCAATTCAAACAAACACAACAGTAAATAAGAGACTGAAAGATTTTTTGGGCTTTAATTCAGTGGCCACATTTGATGACAAATTTTGTCCAAGGACAAAATTAAATATTACATTCCATCCATGATAACTGGTTGTTGATATGGATGCACAGAAATAGTTTGGTAAGAGATGGTGCTAAGTCATAAACATGTCATTTTATCTACCTATTAAGTTGGCAAAGTGTTCTCTTAAAGTCCTGGCTCTCAAAATTATTAAGAGACAACATTACTGCCAAAATCCCAGCCCTGCAGCTTTTTAGCTTACATACTGTAATTAAATTGCAAGAATGTAGCATACCATCCCCACAACCATCATAACAAGGTTTGGCCGGCCTTCAAGAGATTAGAAAATAAAGATAAAATCAGCTTCCTTTTTCCTTTTATACTTGAAGAGCATTCTACAAAGTTC
>JAAAKB020063760.1:0-13810 GCA_010014835.2 Apostichopus leukothele
CAATGTTTATGTTAAATGTGAAGAATCATGATGACTTCTTTTCATCTGATATTTCCTACTAGTTCTTGCGCTACATTCAGTAAGCCCGCGCCTTCCAGTGCTCTTCCTAAGATCCATTTCGTGGCTTCTTCCCCATTGCTTTGTTTCCACTTGAGGAGCATCTGGAAGGCCTTTTCCCTGATACCTCCCTGGCCTGCTTTATCGCAATCTGCTTCAATTATAGCAATTTCATAGTCTCTGAATCCGAGATTCGCGGCTACAGTCTTCCTGTGATTGGCGATCATAGGGGCAATATCCTGGCAACATAAGAATCAAAGTTCGTTGTGTGTCTCCATGACGACCTCAACTGACAGCCAAATAGAGGAGTACTACATGTCTTATCAGCTTACTAAGAAGCTAATTATACATCAGTGCCACAACTTATGGGGCTAAAAAATATATTTCTTGTCAAAACTATATATGACATATATAACAACTTATTATACAATCCGTAGCAGATGTATCCATGGGCCTTGTTTGTGTGTAGTAAGGTACCAAGGCGAATAGTGCATCGTCGCTAACTGGTATGATCGACAGTATTGTTCAACAGGTTACACAAACATTTGAGTACCACACAAAATCACATTATTTATATATATTTTTCACGAAACCCTGACAGAAGCTTTAATTAAATAGAACGATAATAAGCAAGTGATAAATGTATTCAGTTAAAAAAGAAAACAGCGATTTATGTCGTAAAACTAGTTCATTGGCTGAAGTCAATACCTTGATTTGTGTCAGGAAAATTACCTCGTTAAAATTCTGATTAAACAGGAAACTTGGTCCAGTAACAAAAGTTATATTTGTATTTACTAACCCGTAGCTCTTGTTCAGTGACTGGCCCTTCGAGACCCACGGCTTGGTTCACGTTTGCCATGTTTGGACGTAAGCTGCAAATGACAAAGGTGACGATACAATAAAAATCCCCAAACTATATTTTATACAAATTATATTGTGAAAGTAACATGACTATCAAAATAAGGCAACCATGTGGATTTTGTGATCACAAAACGGAACGTTCCGTAGTGAGTTACAAATGATACAATTCGATTGTAACGTTCTGGTGAACGGCTGGATCTCGAAAGGCATTAATAAAATAACTTTACTGAGGAATTGGGAGAGAAACAACGAATAGTTGGTTTTACAAGTTGGAGCAAAGCTAGCTCTGTGCATATACTCACAGAAGTAATAATGAGTAGCAGGAAAAAAATTCTATAGAGCATAGGTTTTGGAGTGCCAAGGGTAGTCAGTCCTACCTACTGAATTCTCTTTGGTTTCGAAAATTGCTTGCAGGATTAACAGAAATATGCATCAATTCGTTTATTTCATAATAATTTGGGTTTTGCTTCTAATGAGTAGCCGAACGGCACCGTGGTGGTTTGGAGACAGTGGCACGTAAATTCTTTGTTTGAGATTCGGACTGTTTTGTTGTATCATAGGGTCAGAGGTTAAATATCAAATAACCAAAGACAGTAGTTTGGCCTTTACGCGATACCCAAAATGACAACATGGCTCCATTAGTCAAACCCTTGTAAAATAGGGCTAAACTCAAATTAGGGCTAAGTTTTTGAGACAACGGTTCCAGAAATTCTCTGTAACGACACAGTTGATGGACTTCAAAATAGGTGGGAATGTTCTTTGATTGAGCCTCTGTGACTAATGATATCAGTTCGTCGAAAGTTAAAGGCCATTTAACCTAAAACAGCATTTTGACAAAATGATAAAATGACCGAAAACCCGCAAACCTATGGATGACGTTGTATTGGTCACCAAATTTAAATCGAACAACGGCGTTGAAGTAATCAACATAAGCTATGTTCAAACAAGAACGGGAAATAGAAACGAAGAGAATTTCTTAACAAAGTAACGAAATCAGCCAACCGCCTACATCAGTACACCGGTACCTTGGGTGTACTGAACTACTGTCACCCGAGTTCGCCCTCGTAAAATGTAACTATTACACTAGTTGCTATGTGTCCGCGAGACCTTTGGCAAATTTTACAACAGCCGACAAACAATTACGGAACCAGCCGATACTCATATCTGGTACATGAACATCAGTTACTGCACAAGCAATGAGTATCGGGTGACGGAACGTACTAACCAGATTGCAGAGAGAGAATCCAAGGTTGCATATACTTGGGGACTTCAACAAAGACTGCGTCAAATCTCTTGAAGATATGGGATACAACCACGAAGTCGATTTCATCGCATACCCTCAATCTAACTCTATAGGCTAGACTGTGCATTCGTCAAAGGTAGCTGTTATTAAGTCATACAGCCACCGCCAATAACTACTGTCGGTCATTGCAGCATAACTGTTGTGCCTAAATTAACAGAAAAGCATCGTGGACGATGAAATCAGAGAGAGACCTGCCGCAGGAGCATATGAGTGAGGGCATCGTGGTCAATTGGTTAATGCAGTGAACCTGTGTTCTAAGGCTTGCAGGTTCGAGTCCTGGTCAGATCATTTATGTTGTGTCCTTGGGCAAGGCATTTTATCTCCATTGTCTCTCTTCCCCCAGATGTGTAAAAGGGGACATGTGATATAATGTGTCAGTCGTGCGCTGTTTAGCTGATGCCATGTGGAGGAATTTGTCTCTTTGTTTGACAGGTTATCGATGACCAGAGTAATGTTGTGATGCGCCTTGAGCACCGTTATCGCTTTATAAATCCTCAATATTATTATTATTTAAAAAAATATGATGGGTTCCACTCGACATATTCAAAGATAGCTCGGACATCCTTGATAAACTGACTGAAGTAACCTCTGAACATATTAAATTCGTCAACGATTTATGTGTACCAAAGAGAGTAACATCCGTATCTGAAACAATGACACGGTTTCCAACAGATCAAAGGATAAAAGCTTTATTTCAGGAGAAGAAAATGGCAATTGATTCAAGGGACAAAACTAACATATACAGAAGGAAATCAACAAACCCATTCGCAAAAATAGAAGTGAACTCTTCAGTGTGATTAGTTCGAAATCTAGTAACCTATGGGACTTAGTTAAGACCATTCGCGAACCTGAGAAGAAAGGTACAGTTTATATTTTCAAATAAACCTCAGTGATCATTTCGGACAATTCAATTCAGCAGTAATAAAAGACGCGATGCTACACATACCTGATCGATTGGGCGAATCTCCTGTTGTCAAAGAAGACGTTGTCAGGAGAAAATTTCAGAAAGTGAGAAATGGTGTTTCATCGGGCTGTGACCAAGTTCCTTGGTGGAGTTTTTAAGTTTTTCTCTGATGAACTAGCAGGAATTTGTACTCATATTTATTTTTAAAGTTTAAACCAATGTCATTTGCAAAGCCCCTGGAAAAGGTGAAAACTCCTTCGTCGCTTAATGAATTCAGACCTTCCAATGTATCTTGCCAGCATTGGTTTAACTATATGCAAAAGATTTGATTACCATATTCACCAAAAGCACATTTAAATGTTATCTTTCTTGATTTTTCCAGTGCTCCAAAACTGTACTACCTAACAAGTTACTTCGTGATTTACATACCTTGATAAAGATACCTGGTTGATGCACTGGCTGGCTGATTTCATGAAAGGGTGGTCAAGGCAAATTAAATTGTAAAAGGATTTATTTGACAAATATGAAATAATTGTTGGGTCCCCGTAGAGTGTCATTATCAGCACTGTTGTTTATGATATCGCAATCTCATTGTTCTGTCATCAAATATGCAGAAAACACTGTAATCTCCGGTAGAATATCTAAATCATCACATCACATGGATTAGAGTAATTATGAATCTATTGTATCTCATGTTGTCACTGTCTGTGATAAACATAATTTTATTACTACTGAACCCCCCCCCCCCAAAAAAAAAAAAGCTAAAAAAATGTGTTTTGGAAATACTGATATCAAACATGAAATAACAACAGAGAAATAAACCTATTCTGCAAAAATCTTATGTTTGCGTTCAAATAAGTTGGCGCATACATCACCGGCTACAGTACTGTTTAAGCGGTTGCCCATGTAACATGTATTCCATTGAGACGACAATGTGGACCCTCCTTATGTTTATAAAAGTAAGCTTTCCTAAGATCCATGAAATGCTGCAGAGTCGATAAATGTAGAAAATCTTTTCGATTAATGTCCTATAGGCATTTGAATGTAAAACAACGTTACTAAAGTGTGTTATTTTTCCTTCGCTTTAGCCATATACTAACGTTAGACCGGTAAATTATTATGGCAGACATCCATGAGCCTAGGTTATTGAACAATCAAATAGACATATTTTGAATTGTTGTAAGTGTTTAACAGCGCAATTTCAAGACAGTTGTATTCATTTATGTTAGATATGAACAAGGGAGTCGCCTAAGTTGGTCCAGCAACGGGCTATTGGTTGCGATTCATTTTAGGGAATATGGGATGTTGGATACGAACATATAGTCGACATCGTGAGTTAAGGTATAGTCGCCCTCTTAATAGGTCTTCCTAAGCAAGTTAAAATATAATACTAAGTTTGAATCTTTGATATTTCAATAATATCTCTGCACTTCACCCAGTAAGTAACTGAGCTCAAATTATAGTGAAATCAGTTTCAAGGGGGCGTCAAAGGCCAGGTTATATTTATATCAACGGATCCTATTTTGGTTTTTCCATTTATAATCTTCGAGTATGAAAATATACTATTCTTTATTTCAATATTTACCGGTCTCGTCCATCCTCCGTGTTTTCCCAGCCCCCCTAATTGACCTCGGAGCTGTAGTCACCCCTCCTGCGGTCAAGGTGACCGTCGATTGTAAATAAGGAACTCGCTGACTTGTACAATCACTGAAATGTATAGCTTGGTGGATTATTTTCTACTCAATGACCAAACTAGAAACCATGTGAACCATGTGTTTGCTATAGGTCTACCTTATTAACATCATAATGGGAAATTTTTCTCCAAATGCTGCGCGTCGTCGATGTAGCACAGATAAGAGCCGCCATTTTGTTATAACGCGCCATTTTGGTTAGTTCTGCAGTTTTGGTGAATGCATATTTTCAATATGTTTTTCCCAAGGTATTTGTCTTTGGAAACCGCCAAAACATATTCTTTTGCAAGTAATTTGATGTTGACTCATATTTGTGACAGACTGTGTGGACTAAAAACTGGTTTGCAGCTAAAGTCTTAATGTTATGTTTTCACAGTAGAAAAAAAATGTCGGTTTTACGTCTGATCTGTTCAGTTTGCCTCATAAACGTATAGAGTGACACGCAATTAATAACTTTCCATAATGTCCATTCGCGTGATCATAACAATCATGGCATACATATATATCCTCAGACACAAGATGTAATCTAAACATATTTTTAGTAACTCGACGTGAAATATCAGTTAATTACCAAGAAAGTATAAGAAACTTACAACGGTGGGCGTGTTCAGTGAAGGTCTGGACTCGACGATCTCACAGGTATAGTGTAGTGAATATAACTAGTCTGTTTGCGCGACTGTATAAAGATTACAGACTGTGAGTGTGACATTGGCCGTGTAGATTTTTGCCAGCAACACATTTTATTTACGGAGCTTTTAAAGTGCCAACGAGATATATTTTGTGAGAATTATCTTAATATTCGTGCACTACGATATTAAAATATTGGGACACGAGATGTTAATATCTCAGTATCTATACGTTCATATGCTGAAGTATTTAGATACAAGATATTAATATCCTAATATTTGTTCATTCAGATATTGGAAATATTTAGATACCATATCTTAATATATCAATATCTGAACATTAAGAAATGTAACTGACCTGTATTGGTCCATTGCGACGCGGGTCATTCTGGTATGTAAACAACATCATGTTTTGAAACAGTTGTGTTATTCTTCAAGGTTTACTAAGACTTTCAATTGTCAAAAAACAAATGCCCATTTTATTGATGTGTAGTAAGAATGGAAATGAATAATAAGTGAGTGTTAAGATATGTTCCATAATCATGGCATATTATCTAACCAGCTGAGAAATTAATGGGTGTGGTATCTTTTACAACTGACCGTGTTCAAAACAGAAAACTGAAGAGAAGAAAATTAGTATAAAGATATCGTATCTAAATATTTCAATATCTTAATGTGCAGAAATTATCATATTTAGATCAGGTATCTTAATATTTCAATATTTGATGTACAGGTATTACACTATTAAGATATATAAATATTTCAATATGTTCAGATATTGAGATATAAATATCTTGTATCTCAATATTTTAGATTCTCAACGTATAGATACTGAGATATTAACATCTCGTATCTCAATATTTTAATCTTAATGCACAAATATTAAGATAGTTCACCTAAAATATATTAATATCTCGTTGTCAATATAAAAGCTCCGTAGTATTCTACCCAGTGTAAACACAGTTTATCAATTGTTACTAACTTAGACACGGAAAGAGTGTGACAGTGCTTCAAAAACGGCTGATTCCTTGCGTTCTAAACATGTTTACCGGATAGATCTATATGACGAAATGGAACGCTGACTCTGATTAATCTAGACATTTGCTTCTTCGCCTAGACCCATATCACTGAAAAAAATAAGAATACTTACAAAACATGAGGAATCCCATCCGCTATACTAACTATAAATGTGAGTGTATCTACTCTGAAGCATAGTACAATTACTCGGATATACGAGTTCTCAGTTCCATCCGCTGTTGCACTCGCTATGTGAGTTAAGTTACTGACCTTAAGTAAAATTACTCAAGGACAGTTTAAAGATACACATACAGATCATAAATGAGTTTTCTATTTTCTATTCACGAACACAGGAACAAGAAAAGCATCTTGGACAGTAATGATGGGTTAAGAGATCATTAGCTTAAAGAAAACTTAGAATGGTAGCTAAAAATACAAGATGACAAGTGCCTGTGGTAAACCTGAAACTGTTACAGCAATGTATGTAAGATATACAAACTTATGTCTATAGTTACTGAAACACTGAAAACAAATGGTACTTATGTGGCACACATTCTAGCATTGCATATATAAAACTGCAATGGCAGAGGATCTAACAATAAATTTAATGCAGCAAAATTGGTTTTGAACATGAAATACAGAAAATCTGCTAATTTCCATAGGTTGCCCGATTTTCATTTCCACTCTGTCATGATAAGTTCACCATTTGTGGTGTTATCCCAATGAAACCAATGTTCTGCTTGATATATCTGCCCTGCTCCTCAATTTAAGTTAGTAGTTTGAATAGCAGATACAATATGCTGATACAATCATACAAGTGTCATTTAGTTAGTATATTCGAAAGGCAGAGTAATTTCGATTATTGTTTTAAACCAGCTTTAAATAAGAAAGAAACCACGTGATTGTTTAGACATATCAGTAAATGAGGTGGAAATATGAAAAAAAAACTTTATCTTATATCTGAAAATGTTTTTAAGCTATTGTTAAATCTAACATGCAAACTAATAAATAAAAGTTCATGCACGTAACCCGTGCGAGTTTTTATACAATTGTTACAATATCAGTCACAAGATATAAGACGACCAGCATCCACTAAAACCATTATGCCAATGTGTAAAGTGGCTATGCTGCTATTCTGTATGCCAGCAATTTTAAGAATCTTACTGGTTGGTACAGTTTCCTGGTTGAGAAAATCATGGTCAGTTGCAAATGTAAGATTGTGTCAACTGTTTTACAGACTCTTCATGTTAATTGTAGTTTGCTCACTGCTCTTGTGGGCTTTACTCAAGGTATCTTCAGGAAAACAGTTTCTATGAAGGATAGAAAATCCTTTGATCCTTTTTGAAGCCACCAGATTAGTCAGACCAGCTACAAGATATGTTTTTCTTCCAAACTTTTCTTCCTCGGCTTTTATATAGCATGATAGGAAGACTTGGCAGTAAACAGATTATCACCTAATTAAAAGAGACGTGGTGGAGCGGTGTGGTCGTCTTGTATATAACTGCAAGAAGAAAATTAATATCATCAGAGTTTTAAACAAGTCACTCAACTGTTGACTCAAATTAGCTGATCTATTTTTCCGACTAGTCATGTCACTGGTTCGAGTGTTATTTCAATGAGGAACATTTCCATGATGTCGAGAAAGTAATTACTTCATTTGGGACTTAGCAAAACTTATTTACTTTCATAATCATAATATATCATAATATACTTTATATAAACCTACATTAAAGAGCATGCGAAACATTCCCAACTCCTGACTTTTGTTAAAATATTCCAAAGAAACATCAAAGAATATCAATGACGTTTAGAGACCAGAACACCGTTTTGTGTGTGTTTTCTTGCTTGTTTAAAGAGTTTGGTCATAAATATTTTGATATGAACAGGAAAATCGAAAGGGTATTACTACCTACTAGCAAGATGAATATCCACCATTCAGTTACCACGTAGCATACATACTGTTGTTTACATAATTATGTTAAGCCCCGACCTTCATAGGTATATAAAATGTTAATTTACCACACATAAACATGTGCCGGTCATCAGCATATATAATAATACATTTGTTGGAAACCAAATCGAATTCCAGTTGCAAAGTTATTGCAATTTCATGTATTGACCTTTGACAATATGGTTCATCTACTCGCTATGGGCTATCTATACCCACCAAGTATGACAATGATCCATCATTATTTAGTTGAGTTATTGTGTATGTCATACAAACTATCGTAACGATATAATGTTAAGCCTCAACCCCTCATTAATATGCATGAGAAATTAAATGAAATTTCAACACACATAAACATGTACCTAGCAGAAACCAGCAACTAAATATAAAAGTTGAAACAAATGCAAATTCCAGTTGCAGAATTATTGCAATTTGAGGATTTTGACTGTTTACTATTAACCTCATTAATATTCATGTGATGAGCACCATGGACCTATACTCACCAAGCATAACAATGGTCCATCATTTCCTCGTCGAGTTATAGTGTATACGAGATACGTAGTCACATAAACATATCACGCAGGTGTGAATACATAGGTGATTTAGCTGAAAATAAAGAACCAAAAATGATTAGGGCAGCGGCAACTCACTGTGTTTACACCGATCAATCTCTCATGACTGAAGTCCTAATGTATATTTTGGGGTAAAACTGAAAACAATTTCAGATATCATATCTCCACAATTGTAACAGTAAGTTAGTACCAATAGATTCTGCTTTAAGTTTTCTTCAGATCAATAATGTATTGCTTGGTATTACAAATGGTTTTCATGTATTAACTGTGAACATTTTTCTTGACAAATTTCTAAATATCAATTTAATTTGGTATCTAAAATGTTCCATTAATTTCATTCTTGACAAGTGATATGACAGTTGATCCACTTTGCAATAAATATTCTAAATGGATCCTATTACTAATGATGCACTACTAAATTGCAAGAAATCTTACAAAGACGCGTCCAATTTATTTGCATATTATGTCCTCCTTCGATAGCATTTTAACCAGGATCATAAAGGCACATACCTTATCGAGCAACCAGGATCATAAAGGCACATACCTTATCGAGCTCTAGAAGAATCATACAGAATAATAAGAAGGTGTAAAGGTACACTGACAGTGGGTGTACTTTATTATTATGGCTAACACAAAAGACAGCAGTATAGTATATGTTGGATGGTACCAAGAAATTTTGGTACTGGTATTTCTAATGACTAAGAGCAGGTAACACTCGAATTACCGGTACTTGAAAGATGCCCCTATTACCTTTAAAGTCATAACTAAAGACCACCAATTTTCTTACTTTAGTTAATTATGTTGTAGTATACGGATTCACCGATTTCATGTCAGTTCATGTCGAATTATCATTTACAATAATAATGTGATCTTTTGAAGTAAGAAAATTAAGAACTAAAGCCTTTTATCGATCACTAAACCCATCTAATTTTGCAGTATATCTGACATACTGCTTGTGTTGGATCTAAGCTTAGGCGACTCCAAATTATTTGAGGTCGAGTACTTGCGATTGTAAAAGTCACAACTCAGAAAAGAATTGGCATAAACAAACGTGATTCCAGCAACGCAGCATACTAATTATTCACACGAATTGTAAGAAAATGTTTTTCCCTGCAAAGATGTAACTTTAGAAATCACTTTAAATGCAACAAGTTTCAAGTTACCATCTTCAAAGGTTTGCTATCAAGACTGAAACAAATTGTTAGTTTATTTTTATCAAACCCACAAATTCAATAAGTGGGGTAGACCACTTGCATTTTGACAACCAGATAGGTATACATCGCACAGTATGTAAGCTTTGCATGCGTGCGGCAAACTCAACGAACAAACTACTGTAGCCTACTTCTAAAGCAAAATTATACACAGGAATCACAGGCTATAGCCATAAACCTTTTGTTAAAAGGAACATCGTCAATCAAAAAATAGTAAAGTGCATGTAGAGTTCATTTCATTGTATTGTTACTAGTCTTAGGGCAGAAAATTTAATATAGCTACACATGTTCTATTGTTTCCATTGTTAGTGTACCCCTATCGCACACATCAGTGCACAGTTAAAACGCTACTTCTCAGTTTTGTGTGTCAATATGCATTATTAGGCTATAATACTTCAGCATAGCGATATGGCCACTGTAGTAGCACAACAAGATGCACCTTCTGATTGGAAATTAAAATCCAAAATAACCCAACAATCTACAGCAAGGCAAACTGTTTTTGTAGTCATTGTGGAGCATCACCCACTTGATCACTCTTATCAACCTAATGCAACATCCAGATCTGTTTCCTACCCCTCATCAACTATGGTTAATATCAATAACAAGTTCTACTTAGAGGGGCATACTGAAATATGTATCCATTTCAAATAGGCATATGGTATTTATCCAACCTGCCACCCCCAAATTTACAAGGGTTCATTGTTGAATTTCTGTTGACCTACCATAACCCTTGGCCACTACCATATTCACTTGGGTATTTCTACCCATTATGACGAAGAAGCATAACATACACAGTGTCCGTATATCCCTGCATAATGGGTTTCAATATTTGAAAAATTTGACCATTCACCTTCCCTTTAGTCAATGATAGCATTATTGAGAAAGCTTGGTTACAAGCTTTTCTTGTGCGCCTTTATTGACCTTTAACTGTGGAAGAACAAGTCTTTGGAAATATCTGATAATTATAAAACAACCAACACACACACATTATCTAAGGCAACAACATAGAAGAATTAATGCCCTGATCAACTGTACTATTCACCTAAAATAATTAGGTCCACATGTGCCAACAATTAACCAACAACTGTATTTCAAATTTGGATACAATCCGATTAAAGGTTGTGGTGTATATTGCAATTTTAAAATGTTGGCCCCTCCCTAAAAATTGGACTAGATAAAATTTTGCGTATGAATGGCCTAAAAATATAAAGCCCAAACAAACTGGGTCAAAACATATTAGTCTCTACAATTTCGAGCCCAAAGAATGTGTCCCAAAATGCAATTTAGGTGAAAATACAAATTGGGCCCACCCGGCACAAAAATGAGCACAACATTTGCAAATGTAATTTGCATTGTAATGACTTTACGTTTGACCCTTACCTCATTGATATTCAAGAGGTCATTTCAAACACAATAGGGCACACCTTCTCATTTGAATACATCTACACACCAAATATGACAATATCCATCAACCCAATGGTGAGTTATCATGGACCCAAGCAAGTGTCACAGTAAAATACACACACATACACACCCATACGCCAACCTGACTGCATAGGATCCTTTGCTTCCAGCAAAGAACGAAAAAGGTTTTCAGGACTGAGAACGAATGTGGCAGTGAGTCCTACATTATTATATTCATTACCATATGTTTCTGCTTGACACATTTTAAACAGGAAACTTACAAGTCTCTGGAATTTCTTGCCTTAAATGTGCTCTCACTCACCTGTGAACACTACCAAATGTCCCAGAGGTATTTACAGTAGATAGATCCTTAGAATGACTCTGATTTTGGCTTTGAATATCCCAAATTACTATGCAACATTTCAAACATTTTGACGTAATCTGACTTATGAATTCTGCTCCAATCAAGAGTGGTTCTACTCAATGTAGAATAGTGCCAAATATGATGTTCATACCAGTTATGATAACGATGTCAGTGATTGACTTCTGCTGAACTCAAATTATGTTGCCCTCTGCTGTAATCAACATACATTTTCAACATATTATTATTATTATTATTTTAGTGTTACACCTAAGGTGACCTTTTATCTCCAGCTAGTGAACTCACAACTTATCATCCGCTACCCAATGATGATCATCTCTAAGTTTTATCAACATCCATTGAACACTGTATGAGAAGCATTTGACCATTTAGATAACGATAACCCCAAAGAACCTGTATATGACCTTTGACCTCCCATTTGAAAACACCACTTATGTTCATACGGTCATACCCAATAGTCATTGTCTCAGAGCTCGAAGCAATATATGAAGAAAAACAAACATTTTACCGTTTAAAAAAAAACTCTAAATCCTACAAAAGACTTATGACCTCCAATTTATAAACACCCCTATATTTAAGGTTTACAAGAGAAGGTATTTCAAAATACTTCACTTGTTTCCAGCAAAGATGGGTAGTTCTTTAACTTCTGTTACTCTAAAGTCATCTTCCCTTCAACTATGGTCTGTCTTCGATGGTGATAAGTCACATTTATCAGTCCTTGAAGTTACTTTTCATTTCTCTTTGTCATTTCATCTCTTGCAACATCCAACGAAAGTAGTAAAACCATACATACATACTGAATATTATACTTTCTATTTAAGCTGTAACGTGTGAAACCTCAAAGTAACTGAAGATTAATGAAAGTCTAGCCTAAGTCATGACATTCCTAGAGACAATCTGTATCACAGTATTCCAAATTGTCTGAATGAGTTCACTAATATTAAACCAGACGCAAATCAGGCAATGGTTCCGATGCCAAATGAAATTCTTCAATTGTTTTGCTGAAAAGAGGAATGTACACAAGTATCATAAATATCACTCTTCTAGCTGAAATACTATACACATATAATTATTTACATACTACCAATATATACCTTTAGAACCAATATGAGCTAAATCATGCTTAGGGCTGCAAATATACAGTACTGACATTTCAATTTCTTTTTACATTAATCCATGCTCATTACGCTATTCATGGGACCTGCACTAGAATCAATATGGACAATCCAGTACTCATAATTGATCAATTATGATATAAACCCAACACACAATTATATAATAATGCTACCACTCATGAATAATTAATGTGATGATACTGATACTTTCCTACTGTTTATAAACACCTGTATACTGTCATATATTAACACCAAATACAAGGCAACTCACGCTGACAGTTGCAATTACAATTTTTAAGACTTTTACATTAAGCCGGCCTACTCATTGATATTCATGATGCGTGCACAGAAAAACAACCGGGATCGTCTACTACCCATGACCGAAATATATAAAGTATGATATCCATCCAACATATAGTTCTTGAGATATCATGTCCACAAGCTCGTGGTATACACACACACATACACGCGCTGACTTGACTGCAGAGGTTCGGCATCGGAACCAAAAGTTCGTCATTTACCAAGAATTATGTTAATCCAAGTTTCATGTAACTCAAGTATTATGGTCTTGATATCACACATAAATACCATCAATTGCTTGCATGAGAGTAATGATAGCATTTATAGTAGTGTTTTTGTTGCCAATATATTTTCTTACATCTCTACCTTACGTATCTATCTTACGTAACTAGTGATTCTATATACACCACATGGTGCTT
>JAAAKB020063871.1:0-13809 GCA_010014835.2 Apostichopus leukothele
TGGTTTCTCACTCATAGGACCACCCTCAGGTTCTATGATGTGCCTGGATGCCTACCCAGTGACACAACCCCCTGGTTTGTCATGTTACTATAAACAGACCTGGTTTCTCACTCATAGGACCACCCTCAGGTTCTATGAAGTGCCTGCATCCCTACCCAGTGACACAACCCCCTGGTTTGTCATGTTGATATAAATAGACCTGGTTTCTCACTCATAGGACCACCCTCAGGTTCTATGAAGTGCCTGGATCCCTACCTTAGTTTCCACCCTGTGATTTGCCTACTTAACTACAGTAGCCTGGTCTGTTTTGATCTGACTTGGTCTGTTCATTTCTAACTGTAACTACATGGTAAAATGAATATCTTACTTTGTTGAACATTAAGTAAATCTTCCTCAATTTATTTCAATTGAAACCCACTGCTAATGGATAACATTTACATCATAAGAGTACACACTGAAGATGAAGTCAGTATAAGCCGAAACTCGAAAGATAAGTAACTGCAATATCAGCAAGAAATTAGAGAGATTAACAGTGGTTACATCATAGGCAGTATAAAGTCATATTAGAGGGCAGTAGACCATAATATAATTATGGATATATACCAAATGAATGTGTGATGGCTTGTAACACTTCAATAATCAAACAGACCACAAAGAAAAGGTTTCAGATGGAAAATGACAAGCCAGTCGCTATTACAATCTATAACCAAACAACTGAATGATTTTGGTGACAGTAATGCAGATAAAAATAAGACAAATTTATCAGCACAATGCAATCCATGTCACAATTAAGATCTTTTTGTAAATGATGCCTTTCAAGTTTCTCTTGACTAGGTTGCATATAGAGTGAACACAGTATTATCACATGCAATGAAGCAATGAAGCAATGACTACAGGTAAGATTGTGATGAGTACAGAAAATACTGAATAATTTAAGGAGGAGAGCAAATGAAATGAATTATTGATCTATATAGTAAGCAGTCATCAAAGCAATATATGATATACTATGACAGTTAGGTTTACAAATCAGCACACTAAGTTATTATCATGCTTGCTGATGGAAGCAGGGACACTACAATCTGGCATGAATATAGGAAGTCTTTAATTGTCCAGATACATCCAATCTCCCAACCATTGAATTACCGACAGTGATGGTAATGTATACCATGATTTACACACACTGTAGCCCAACATTAACAGCTGTCTCCCCATTGCTATGACACACTCAAACATGCCGTCTGCTACATTACAGAAAACTCTTGAAATCAACAATTCACATAATCTGTGGGAGTGTATAGTTAAACTCAATGATCTAGTCATTACTCTTCATAGCCTCTTCCATTGAAGAATTATGCAATATATACTAAAACTAATTCATTTGATTAATAAGAGCAAACCACACCATAATAATTTATTACAACAAATGCAAGATCGACACATCACATTCAGGATCCATGCAACACATCTAGTAGCCGTACATCACGTCTATGATCCTCACATCACACATAGGACCCACACATCACAACTAGTGTAGAACCCACAGTCCCACATATCACATCTATGACCCACACATCACATACCTCAGTTCCACAAATCCCACCTACTGTAGGTTCCACACATCACATTCATGACCCAGACTTCAAATGAAGGACCCACATATCACATCTATGACCCACACATCACACACCTAGTATCCACAAATCCCACCTAGGTTCCACATATCACATTCATGACCCAGCCAGACATCACCGATAGGACCCACATATCACATCAATGAACAACACATCACATCTTTGACGACACATCACATCTACGACCTATGCATCTACGAAGCTCAAACATCACAACTAGATTCCATAACTCACATTTCAGTTTTCTTTACTTTTTTATATCTTTTTTAAAATCTATTTAAGTAAATAACAAACTTAAGAAAGCTAAGTTTCATTCCTGGTTAGGGGTTTGGTCATACCTGCTCAGCATATTTAAAAGCGACATGGCAATTCAATTTTTAAATATAAAATGAACATGTTACAGGTACTTTGTAGTCTGTATGGTAAAAACTAGCCAAGTTTGTATTCTAAATTGTTGTATGTATGCCAAAAACAGTGTTTTCCTTATATTTCTCGAGGTTGTGTCAGAGACACAATTATTGTATATTCAAGGAATCCGTTTCAACTCTTCATCCAAAACTAAATATACAATTGATAGGTTTATAGCCGATGCCATTAATTTTATTCCCCGAAAAAAATGTGATTTTTAGGATTGAATTGGAATTATCCCCATTAAATTCCATACCAGAAATTGCCAGGAATGAGAGAGTTGTAAAGAAAAATGCCGCATTCGGCCCGACAGGGATTATAAATTTGGAGGCAGAAAGGAAAAGATACTGTGCAGTATATTTAAACTAAAACTACCACAGCAAAGATAACACAAATAATGCAGAAGAAAGAATCTCATACCAGTCAGTATAATGACTGTAATTATGTGTTACGGAGTACAGAGATACTGACTACAGAGTACATTGGTGTAGACTACTATTAGTGAAAGATTAACAAATTGTTGGCAGGTGAACTCATGCACGGAGGATATAATAAAGCCATTACTACCTGAATTAGCACATAGAGCACGAATAGAGGCACAAGCCCGATTACAGCATACCAAGTGCTGATGCATATAACGAGCACTGTGGTAGCTGTATGCATGAAGCATCGAATCCAATGAGAGAAACGCATCGGTAAAACGTCGTCCACGCTGTTCACGTCTTTTCCGAAGCGGTTCAAGATCCTACCGGTCGGGGTGGTGTCGTAAAATGAGGTGGGGGAGAGCAGGATGTGTCTGAGTAAGTTGTCGTGCAATAAGCGTGATGCAAGGACGCCCCCGTGATAGAGGCTAAGGGTTGCGATGAGCATACATAGAGCTGCAGCAGCAGGGTGATGAGCAATGCAATCACGGAGGAAAGAAAGAAGCAAATAAACCAAAATTTAGCTAGTTAGAAAAAAAAGATATAGCAACTCTAAAAGTCCTTGAAGCAGATAAAGGCCAGCAATATGCACTAAATAAAGTCTGCACTAATAAAGTCCTGTTTTTAGGTTTCTACATGTCAGTTATCTTTTTGCAGGATGGAATTCGATCTACTGCAAAAGTTTGCCGCTTTTTATTCTTCAATATTAGCATACACTGCTTTAGATGATGGAACTTTGTCATAATCACAGCATTTCCCGGGAGACATCTAGTCATTGTATGAATCAACACTGATTCCAACCCATAGGGAGACAGCCTCAGCAAGTTATTTCTAATAGTTACATCAATTACAGCTCACCCGGGAGACATCTAGTCATTGTATGAATCAACACTGATTCCAACCAATAGGGAGACAGCCTCAGCAAGTTACTTCTTTCAGTTACATTATCAAATTTCATGATCAAAATAATTATAAATATCAAACTATCTTGGGTGACACTGTAGTCATATGCAGATTGGTTCGATATCTGTGACAACTGGAAAACCAAGTCTGTGTTTGTTAATGGTAGCCTACAGAAATATGAGACTGCAACATGTCCTAAACTTGTCTGAAACTTTGACTAATATGACAGGATTTCTCCTACATTCTTGGCATATCTATGGGTACTATCAACTTGGCAAGCATCAGAAAGATCAATTCAATTAACAAATTATGTCCTCTTAAGTTGAGGGACAGACCACCACATGAATATTCATAAATTTACTGCCAATTTTCAACAACCATTGCACTACAGATATTTGATATCGACCGCGGTACAAACAGAGTAAGATTTAAGTGAAATAATTGGACAGAGAATGTCATCAATAACACAAAGATAATTCAACCAGAACAGAAAACTGACAAAATAACAAACTAAGCTATTGTTTTTACAGACAATACATTATGAGTTAACATCCCCACGCTTTATACAGTATTCCAAACTCCCTCCACCAAGCATCTACAGAGTCCATGAAAACCCTGACATCCATAATTAAGATTTACGATGCTTAATATCACTCCTCTGTGTAACTAAATATCTGTATTAATTTTTTATCGTATGTTGAAAATAAACCCATCCTCACCTCAACATTATGTTACTAACATATAAACAAATTCAAAAGAAATCGTCATGTTTTATGGCCTTGGACAAAGTAAAACATTTCCAGTACTCACTGGGTGTAAACACTGAATCTACTTTAATACAGCGCATTCATTTGAAGAAAGAAAAGGTAATACAGTTCTGTACTCAATATAAGTACCACGAAGGTCTGTGGGTAGTTTGGCATGGTCAAGTTGTTCTTTTATAGTTACCAGAGTTCTGGCCATGACAATAACAGGTCAAGAAATATATGAAGAAATGTTGCATGACATCACTTTGAATTCAAACCATTTTGAGGGACATTTTAAAGCTAACATGCTCAGGAAAGCTGCTTTTATAGTAAGGTAGGCAGGACAGGAAGCAGAGGAAAAGAAATATATAGTTGGAAAAACTGAAAAGAAGAAAAATAAGCGGGAAAGTGCAACAAAAAAAGACAGGCTTCAGACACGGCTGGAAGAGGCTTCCATGAATAAGTCAAATTGCGTTCAAAATGAAACAAACTTCCGCGCCAGCGAGACGGTCATAGGAAGGTGTACCTGTATGAGATAGTAGGAGATGCAGAGAGGTACAAGTCCGAGGAGGGCTAACGGAGTACCGTACGTGACCACCACAATCACACAGACCACCCGCAAGAAGCACTGAAGAAAACTGTTGGTCCTCGCTGGCACCGTCACGTCGATCGTGTAAACATCTTTGCTGAAACGATTCAAAACTCGTCCCGACGGAGTGGTGTCAAAGAATTCCATCGGGGCAAGCAGCAGGTGATTTATGAGAGCGTCGTGAACCCTCCGAGCAGCTGTAAACGAGCCGTATGCAAAGAGGAGGGCTCTGAAGAGGCACGCGACAGCTGATGGGGTAGAGATGAGAGATGTGTGCCAATGCCGTGGGTTAGTTAACCATGTGATTTCATACCAACAGCAGGGAACCAAGCTGAACTCGAATGGTTTGAAAAATTTTCACAATGGAAAAAACACAGATGAAAGTTGTAGTAACACCGAAGGAGAGAAATAGCTGCCTATTTAGAAACTTATTTGTAAAATGCACTGAATAAAGTAGACCTCACTAATCAGGGATTCAAAACTAAAAGGACAATACTAACATAAAGCCCTCACTAGGCAGATTAACAATTAGAACTAATGGTTAATCATGTGACACTAAACAAACAGACTTCATTCACTACTATCATGTTAACTACAGAGAGAGAGAGAGAGTTGAGACTCCTTCATTTATTTCTAACTTAATTACCATGGTAACTGAGATGATAATGTTGATTAACTTAGGTCTGGTTGCAACTCAGTTATCCATTCATCTGACATGGTTAACTTTTCGGTGAAATCTCTATATTTTGTACATTCGACCAGGAGATACAGCGTCATGTGACATAAATATAGAGAAATATATACGTTGATACTTACGCTCATGACTAGAATTAGGAGGTAGGAAAAACTTACTAAATGCATTAACCATACTACAGTAGTCTCGAGGGGGCTATTAAACAACAGCGACAACTTAACATCAGTAAGTAATGAAACCATGCTACTCTACAGCTGTCAAATATGCTACCATTACACTGATTGTGTACTGCAAGTTGCATGTTGTTCACAGTACTACTCATCAAGGAAACACCAGACTTTATCTGCTGCATGAGACCAAAATGTACCGGAACCCCACCATATGCCAAGAAAAGATTGATCCAACCACAAGAAAATGTCAGACAGACAGTAAAAACTCCCAACCCATTGAAAGTTATACCATCTGGACTGTACCACTGTACACAAAGACCATAATTACGAACAGTACGAAGTCACTCAGCAACCAAAACCACAGAGCAACACCTCCAACAATCCAACATCTTCATAACAATCATTCATGAAGACAAAGGAAAGATAATGAAGTGTTGAACAAAACAACAAGTCAAACCAATATCAATAATTATTCCAATATGAAATCACAGGTTTGGTGTTTGGTTGATTAACCAGCCTTCTGACAAAGAAGAGATTCTTTATTTGACAAAGATTGAAATTTTTAGGTTGACAGGTTACATTGTGGTCCCCATGTAATAATTTAATGATGAGGGCAGGGTGCCACAACGCCTCAGCATGGGAACATGTTCACTTATGTCAGTAAAGACCAGCAAACCATATTTAGGATAAGTTAATCATCTATACATAGAAATGTCTGCCTGTTAAATTAAGACAATAACTAGGACATGTGGGAGCCTCTCCAGAGGGTGATGAAGTATAGAATACCATGGACTCTAAGGACAATAATGACCAGACAATGAATGGAAGGGGGTGGGGATAAGGGCTGGTTTGAACAGATAGGGGAAGATAAGCAACAAGGGCACAATTCAGCACTTTTTCCACATTTGAACAAACATCAACTTGCTTATATATGTTTCATGGCCATATCCCACAAGCTTCTCCTTGGTCACCATGACGATGCCCCATAGCAACCCTCTGAGGTTTCTCCTATCATTCAATCAGGTACAAAAATACCTTGGAGTGATAATGACAATTTAAATCTGGATTTCATACATGGAAAGTTAAGGTTAGGTTATGCTAGGTGTAGTTGGGGTTAAAGTGTTTTAGGTTCACTAAATTTTGGCAATTGCTTTGAAAAGTATACAGACTTTTGTAAATTTCTAACACATCTAACACAACAAAATAACTATCGTTAAAGTTCATTGGAGCGTTTTTGGACAGCAAGAAATTTTAGCGATGTTAACATAATCAAGTGCTTTAAGAGAGACCTTGCAGTCTTACTACTGAGCAGTAGCAAAATTAGTCAACATTATCAAAGCAGTGAAAGGACAGTGATACAGCAAACACAGGGATCACTACTACATTGAAATATCGTACGAACACAAGGTGTACCGGACAATCCCATACATGCGTGTAGTCTTCCATGCATTTGCCAATTTGGAATCATTTTGCAAAACTGCTGTAAATGTTTTGCTGTAAAATGCTGTAAAATGTAAAACAGTTAAGCTTGCCTACAGTTTGAATTAAAAGATCACGGCTTTCATAAACAAGAAATTAAGCATTGTTATTTCTAAATGACTGAACAAAACAAAAACACTTTTTGTGATATTTCTTCCTGTTTTTTTGTTTTTCTGTACCTGAATGACCATATAGATGCAGCATAGAGAGACAAGGGCCACAATAGCAACCCTGGTGCTGTACGTGACAATGAAAATGACGCCCGCAGCTTCCAGGACGCAGAGGAACCAGTCTTGTAAACAATTAGAGATTTCTTCATCTAAGCCTTGCATATCTTTACTGAACCTGTTCAAGATTCTGCCAGCTGGGGTGATGTCAAAGAATGACATGGGGCAACGCAAGATCTGTTGCAGTAAGAAATTGTGGAGCCGCCCGGAGGCGCGAAGAGCGCCCAGATAGAGCAAAACAGACTGAGAGACGCCAACAAGCACTGTAAAAATGTAATGAGAGTCAATAGGAGATGGTGATGAAAGACTACAGTGGCAAGCCTTCTCCTGTTACCTGTCTGTCATCCTTGCCCCCCTCCTACCCCCCTCCTCCCCCCCCCCCCAACACTTAGATGATTAGTTACAGAACATGTATAGTATGTACACATATGGTAATAAAGAGTATACTCTATAATCCCTGCATTTGACATATAGATATAAAATAAAAAAACTAAAAAAAACTACCAAAACAAGATGGCTGCCATACTGCTAGAGCATCATAAATGGCAATGGAACTCCAGCATGAATATTGTTGCTCACGTTGTAAGTATTAATAAGAACCCTAGACAAAAGACTCTTAGTATTAAAAAAAAAACAATGAATATCTTTTGACTGACAACAGGAAACACATCTCTTGAGAAGTCATGTTGTTCATTATTTACTTTGGAAGATGGACAACTGATGACCCTTGAATATAACCACAAAATGTTCCAGACTCCCTATGAAGAGAATATCTAAACAACTGAACAAAGCCTTTAGAACTACTGACAAAACTGAGATAGCAAGTCCAATCACAACAACATGCAAGTCCAATCACAACAACATAGCAAGTCCAATCACAACAACATAGCAAGTCCAACTATCAGCTTATTCTGTACAGACAATGAAGCTGGGAGATCCTGGGTGACATCTCGGACAAAGTCACATGATATCGACAAATAACTTGACTGCCCTCTATACAACTAAGAGATCTGCTACTATTTGGCAAGGTACACTTTGTAGACAGATTTAGATAATCTTCTCCTACACTTTCCTTGTAATGTTTTTCTATTGTTTCTAATGTTGTCAGGTATCTCTGCCTCCGTTTATCATTAGTGTTCGGTGTGGCCATCAATTCACTCTGGGGATATCTATAACATTAATACCACTTGCAACTGTAAATCTTCATTCTACTGTTCACACCATCTTTATAGAAAGGATTTTTTGTCTGCCACATTAGAGAAATCTCTTGAAATCAACAATTCAAATAATCTGTGGGAGTGTAAAGTGAAACTCAATGATCTAGCCACTATTCTTCATAGCCTCTTTCATTGAAGAATTATCAAAATATGCGCTGAAATTTATTTTCTTAACCTATTACACTTGGCGTAAGATTGACACATCACATTCAGGATCGACACAACACTATGTATTGCTAGCAGCCATACATCATATCTATGACCCCTCCATCACATGTAGGACCCTCACATCACTTTTAGGACTCACACATCACAGTCTCGCACATCACATCTAAGACACATAAATCAAACTTAGGACCAACACATCACTCCTAGGACTCAGACATTACATCAGTCTCACACCACATCTAAGACTCACACATCACATATAAGAAACAGTGAGGTTTCAATTCTAGGTTTCAATCAAACCTAGAATCCATATGTCACTCCTAGGACTCGCACATCACATCTAAGACTCACACATCACATCTAAGACTCATAAATCAAACCAAGGATCCACATGTCACTCCTAGGACTCACACATCACATATCTCAGTCTTACACATCACATCTCAGTCCCATACATCACATCTAAGACTCACACATCACATGTCAATCTCACACATCACATTTAAGACTCACACATCACATCTTAGACTCACACATAACATCTGTTTCACACATCACATCTAAGACTCATAAATCAAACCTAGGAACCACACATCACTACTAAGTTGATCATGTCAAGTCATAAAATCTATATCTACATAAGCCTGTAAATTTTAATTTAATGCCCTTAAACTGGTGTAAAGAAAAAGGGATTGCAAACATTGGAATGTTACAATGTCAGATAAAGGTTTAACAAGAAAAAGGCAAGCAGAAGTAGATAGCAGTGTCAAAAAGCATAACATACTAAGCAACTGCGATCATACATGAAGAGGAGTCCTAAAGACGGTAGGGGAGGGGGTGGGGGAGGTGAAACATACTCCCCTCTTCATTTTTACGGTATATACATTTGTGGATAGGTTTGGACAGTTGTGAATTTAAAACATTTAAGATGCTCTGCTCTAATTGCTCAAATATGTCAAGTTTTGGAAAATGCAAATTCAACCCTTAACATCCGTCCTGTTGCACAATAATACTCAGTTTATCAAAGAGTTTTAACATTGAGGGCTGTGGATTCTCCCGTTCTTATCATTTTTGTCTTGAGATAGTAATTGCTGGCAGGTACGTTAGAGAGAATTTGATTCCAATACTTAAAATAGGCTAGGAGGAATTCCATTTTGTTAATCCAGGTACTTTAGCTAATTTCAGGGAAAAGCAGTGTTTTTAACCAGAAATGAAGATCCTCCCTCTGTTCTACATCAAAATAAATAAAATAAATACGAATAAGCAGCAACAGACAGAAATCCTAACATCTGACACAGATATACGGATACATGCATTCTGAAAATATTGCATCTGTGCAATGACAGACAACTGCTACCAAATCTATTCATTTCATAGCAGAACAATTTGGTTTACTGTGCTCTGAACAGTGCAAGCTAGTGTCACAAACGGGCATACCTCACAACACTAGTTAAAACTTGCGTCTACAAAAGTGTAATTTAGAAACGGAACGAGTGACAAAACAACCCATTTGTGGTCAGCTGGGAGAGTGCTATGTATCACATATCTATGCAATGATATATCAAGCATTACAATAGGTACTGATTGCCAAAAGTGATATTGAATCCAAGCTACCAACCAGCAATGGTCCAGTGCTCTTTCACAAGAAAAGCATGAGAGAGAGTTGTGAAGGAGAGGGGAGGGAGGGGTGCATCTGCTTACTATCTGGGCTTCTCATTGTAGTTCCTAATTTCATTCAAAGTTAGAACCCCCCCCCCCCCTTGCTCCTCCTCTTTTTTTTGGTCTTAGATAATGTACTGCTCTGCCATTGCTTCATATATTCAATAATTTGTCATGATGGTGACCTAACTGACATTCATCATTAAATGGCAGAATGTTGGTCTATTTCAAGACTTAAGAAGCAAACAATCATTTAACTCTAGAACAGATCAATATTAATATGTATCAGGCATATGCTCATCGACACACAGGACTGTTGTGGGTGGACTTTAGATAGACACCTACTCGACGGATTAACCAGTAGATTACCAGTAGATAGACTGTAGATTTCAACAGTCAGTAGTAGACAACCTATGCTATGTATAACAGTAGCTGTATTAAATCACTGTATGACTTATACAGTGTACTCCCCATTACTTTATTAGACTTCTATCACTACTGTTCACTGCATAGAAGGTAGCACCCTACTCCTAAATCATCCAATCAGTTGCTAACATCTCTTGACATTGAAATATAATTCAAACTGAACTGGATGAGGAGACTACACAGAGGTTACATCCAGGTTAACTTTAAATATTTAACGCACTCGCAAGTTAGTAAACTTATTATCATCAGCAAGCAGTATTTATTATATGTTAATATTTCAATGATTGCTCTATGAGGTATACTTGAGCTGGTTTCGTACTGGCACTAACTCTAGGCTCAGTCAATTTATATGTATCTTTCTCAAGCAGTATATATTGGATATAGCTTAGTGCCCTTCTTTCACTATTTCAAGGAGCAGAGGATGTGTATATTACAGAGAAGGGTGTGACACAAACAGGCTCGTATATAGCAAGATACACATGAAAGGGAATGCAGCAGCAGTAACAGTGATAAGTACACCAAGCCTCAACGCAACTCACCAAAGAAGTTCCCAATTATTTTCACAAAATTACCACAGACAGTCACTCAATACCTGTTTCGGTCCATGAATATTAACTTATGTTAGTCGTGTGCCACAGGCTACCTGAAATGTATGCGATGTGGTTGTTTATTTCACAATGCACCCAAAGCTGAGCAAATAGAGTAAAAAGGCTAACGGATTCGATACCTGCAGATATATGTACATGATCCCCATTGGGACGACAACCACCGTGGAGACCGGCAGGGTATAGAGTATCACCGCGACAACCTCCATAAGACCGATAAAAACCCGCAGAAATGTAGACATGATACTAGGAATGGCCTCGTCTACTGCGTTAATATCCCGACTGAAACGATTCAAAATCCTCCCCATCGGCGTCACGTCAAAGAAATTCATGGGCGCCGAAAAGACAGAAAACAAAAGACTAGTGTGCGTTTTGGTTGCTGACCTGACAACTGCGTGAGCGGAGAAAATGGATGTAAATATGGCCGCACATGCTACAGAAAGAGAAAAAAAAGTTTGGTCTTTGCCAGGATTCCAGGATCATAAACAAAAGTCCAAGAAAAAAACTGTAAAAACATGGATACGATAAAAAAAATTCAAAAAATAAAAAAGCTTAAAAATACAGCAGAATGAAGAATAACAAAGTGTCTACCAGAGGTCTGCTCTGTTGTCTGAGAAGAAACACAAGATGCTAATCTTCCGAGAAAAAAAAAGCTTCTGAAATTGTCTTCCAGCCAACATTTCTTGTTTTATAATCTAATCTGTCTGTTCAAGAAGAAACAAAAATCAGTCCAAACTGGAGAATATATCGTGATATCTTTAATGGATAACAACAGAATCTACCAAACTTCACACCAGAAGCAGAATTAATGCTAGCATAAACGGAAACTGCACATTACCTTGTCAAAGAGGAAAATGTTTACACTTTTACGATAATTAAAGACAATAGGAATGAAGAGATTATTCTCACCTTGGCCCAGCCCAAACAAACCGTAAACGGCGAGGTACTTATTTCTAATTGGGACGGGAAGTGTTCCGTTCTGTAACGGCTCCTCGCTCCAGACACTCAGCCAGATGTTGGAGCCGACGGAAAAGATGTCGTAGAGTATGAAAAAGGAGAGGATGAGCAGCGACAGCCAGAGTCCGACCGACTTCAGGTAAGTAAAGTAGACTGCGTAAGCAACCTGGGAATATTTAAAGAAACAGTCCGGTAGATGAAGGACTCGGCCCATTTATCTGGATCTTTGTATTAGAGATAGAAGTAGAGTATCCCTGATGCTGGTCAACCAACTCTAACTTACAATATCGGTATTTCCATATTTGCATCATCGGCGGCATATAATGGCAAACCAATATTGAAAAAACATTTCACAGCAAAGCCACTTCTTGTTACTTGCGATGATTATTAATCTGCTCTTTAAGACCAATTTCTTTAGCCTCAATTTCGATTTTGATTAATAGCAAGTGATCAATTTGCCGATCAGCCGGTCAAAGAAACAAGACAAAAGATATTTACAGATAACGAACTGAAAACAGACCAGTCGGGCCACTTTACGTTACATATGATAGCAGTCTGGCCTCTGTATTATACAACTGAACACAACATAACTAAAACTGACCATACCCACTGACACCTGTTTTGCCCTTGCGAGCATTCAAGTATTTTTGTTAACTAATTTACCAATGGGTTCTGCATGTGAGAGTTATACAAGTAGATACTGTATGTGAGTTGTGCGAATGATAATACCTTACGATAGCCGATTATGATTTGATACTTTATGTATTAATGCATGACTTGAAGTGCGATTGACCTTCATTCTGGCTGTTTACAAATATTGGTATCGGTATCAGGCCGATATCAGGATTGGAATATTGGATACCGGATAGAACCGATATTGGCAACATCAGCACAACACTAACTGTTCCCTTAATGTAACCCTTAATGTACCCTTAATGTAACATTGTTTGTTCATTAACCAGTAACGACTCATGATATGACAGTAACCTTGATAAAACAGACAATGGGTAACTAGGCAATGACAAACTTATTCCACACTGCTGAACCATGCCCCCCCCCCCCCGCTCCCCCCCCCCCAAAAAAAAAAAAACAAGAAAGAAAACGACTAGTTCTTGGTAGGGTTCGAACTTTCGTATCTAAAATTTACGAGGCTTAGTTTTTTTATTTTCAGATCATCAACATTTAATGTATTGGATTGAATTACAGTCATCTATTTCTTATTTCGAGTAGAGTTCAACAAATTTAATATCAAAATTGTCAATTCCGTTCATTTCCAAATTCTTGGTGTTTAGCCATCCGCAAGCCCTTTTTGTTCTGGGAACAAAACAGAACCCAGTTCATTTGTCCAGCATATTGCTTAATTATGTTTTCATGAGCTATTATAAAAATGATATAAATTACAAGTTTTGTGTAGTATATATATAAGTATTATGTCAACTTCCATGCGATAAACGTAGAAGTTCTCAAACTGATGCACGCACGATAACCCTTAACAGGTTTAAGATTAC
>JAAAKB020064090.1:0-13806 GCA_010014835.2 Apostichopus leukothele
ATTCAAATTCATAAATTCATAAATTCATGAATTCAAGAATTCAAGAATTCATGAATTCATGAATTCATGAATTCATGATTTCATACAATTCATACAATTCATACAATTCATACAATTCATACAATTCATACAATTCATACAATTCATGCAATTCAAAAATACATTCATACAAACATAAAATTCATAAAATTCATACAATTCATACAATTCAAAAATACATTCATACAAACATAAAATTCGTAGATTGATGTTAGGTATGAATTGATGATATATGTATCTTTTTAAAGGCGAGAGAGTACTAGATTGTTTTGACTGTTGATGGTTTTGAGTAAACTTGATCTGACATATGCTTCAAAAGAAGATATCCCCCAGTTTAACTGACCACAGATGACATAAAAATATGTATGTAAAAGAGTGACTGACATAATCATGATTTAAACATTTCACCTTTCAACAAGGGTCAAACCAGGGATGTATTTAAATTGCAACCATGTCTGTTTTATCCAAGTACATTTATTTTAACACATGTATCACATTGGTTCTATCAGAAATGTTCAGTTGTCTTAAAAGGCTAGTCTAGGGGAAATTTTATTCTGAACCCTGATGAGAAAGGAACATCCTAATCCTCATGAAATTTTCTCATAGTTCCTAGCGTACATAGCTTTTGCACGATATTGATAGCTCTGAAATTGTCACAGTTTTAGTACAAAATTTGCCAACTTCACTCAAACGATATTTTGGAATTGAATGCAAATGGCAGCAGGATTCCTAAAATATGTCCCTCTTTCATCAGTCAAAACTAACATTTTCACCTGGACTAGCCCCCTTTTAGGAACGTGAGAATTATTCAATAGTTGCCGTAATGGTAATTTGATTCGACCTAATTGGCTGTTTCAAATTAGCATAAATTCTTGAAAGTTTAGTATCAGCAGAAGGTTTTAAGTTGGTGAATGCTGAATGCTTTATAGATACTGGATCACTACGGCCATAACCTAAACATTGATCTACATGTTATGATCACTGATGTAGTCAATATCAAAATCTTTCACAATCTTTTCAAATTTACCAGGACGTTGTTTATCCGAAAACTTTTATGTCCGAGGGGATGGGACAAGAGTCTACTTCTTCACTCAAGGTAGTATGCATCTTTTACATGAATATTCAGTGATATGCCTCATAACTCTATTAATTATGTGAGGTTCTGTACAAGTAACATGAGATGTAGTGTTTTTTAAGGTACACAGTGATTTAGCTGATAGTATAACCAGCCTGATCATGCTAGTTCACAGAAACAGGTAGAAAATTTTCTTTGCTACTTCAGTAATTTAATTTGTGGGTACACATGCAAATGGTCAGAAGTCTGTAAATGAAAGTTTGTATGTTTGTCAGTACATTGAGCATCCTGCCTTTAAATTAGTCAACAATTCTGTACTAGTTTCCCACCATTACTACCAAGTATGGGGTTAGTTTCCCCTGTCAGTTACTTCATAGCTTTGGATGTCTTAATGTGTGTAAGGGAAATGAAAGCATATGACAGATATGAAACGGATTTTCTGATGGTTGAAGCTGATCGGTTACCAATATTTCTGGAAATTTTCTACATCCTCATAGCATTTTGTATCCCAAAGATATGAATTTGATGAAATTTGGTGATATTTTTCTTAATGCATCTGGCAACAACTGAGTGAATGACATCATCAGTGCAATTGAATTGAAAGTAACTATAATATATGCATACCTTGAGTTACAGAGACAGGATATTGAGAAAACGTTGATATTGTGATAGTTATAGTTTATACTTGAATTCTGCTTTGTTTAAGGTTGACTGTATTAACCCTTTATGATTCTGTTTTTTTTAAATTTTAATCTCAAGTAATTTCCTTGTTTGTCATCCTAGTAGTCTCTGTCTCTGCTCTCCATTCACAGATGAACTGAAGAACATGTTCACCGCAGCAGGGTTAAAGGAAGAACAGAACTTAATCGACCGTAGACTACAAGTCAACAGAGGGCGACAAATCACAATGTATAGGGTGTGGATTCAGTGCAAGTATCGCAAACCAGACAAACCGGTGACATGACCCGGCCAAACTAGACTGAGAACAAGGCAGCGTATCTACTTGGAAGAACCGATTATGTAGTTCTCTCGTGAAATTGAGCGTGTAGCGTCGCTCCTCTTGATACATCTCCCAGATCATATGGTTTAAGACCATCCATGTGTGCCACGTTAACCTTTATTTGATTGTAAACCAACCAGCAGGGGAACCAGATTTGTTGGCAATGGATGCCTAGGTTGTTATTGAGGGCTTACAGGTCAAAGTTATTGTTCATTCAACGAGGAACAAATAACCAACTCTGTTTGGATGGCAATCGCATGTGGGTCACAGTCTAAGAGAGCTTAGCAGTGTATGGTGCTCACAAATGAGGCAAGTGCCTAGACCCCCCCCCATTGTCACAGGGCTGCAATGAGCACTTTCAGACAACACATACCAACTTCTTTTTATTTCCAGAGTTTACTAGCAAAAATTTAATAAAAGTGGGGTGGGGGAGGGGGAATAGAAGCATATGGTGCTTAATTAGGGACTGAGATTATGTTCATCTGGAACTGGGGTTAATGTGTTTAAGCAGGAGTGGAGCGAAGGAGAGGATAACCTTCTGCATTCTCAACTGACATATATTACATTTTTTTTGTGTGTGTGTGTGGCATATGAATTGTTCATTATGATTTGAAGGTCTCAACTATTTTTAATAGGTGGAGGACAGAGGTCAGCAGAGGTCAAAATGTAAAACCTTAAAAGATCTAGATCTCAAGAACTGTTCTTTGAGAAAGTTTGCACAACAAATCTACAGTTTATGGTGGACATCAAAGGTCAGTAGAGGTCGAAACCTGCAGCCTTATATCTCAAGAATTTTGGACCAATGCATTTTGCGCATTGTGGATTGCTTTGATTATGTGCAAAAATAGTTAACTAATTAAGCTGATAAACTGAATTGTAATCAAAATTGAAATCTTGTGCTTTTATCATGTTGATTAAGAAAGTAAGCAATATGGAAATTAACCAGGTGGGGGGGGGGGGTGTGGTCATGTCTCTCTGGTTATTTATTTAATTTATGGTAGAACACCTATCTTCCTTGCTGACTGTTTAACATGATGAAGATCATGTATTAAGTTCTTGTAAACCAATGAATAAATATAAATAAATTAACAATTATTTCCAGATTCCTTATTTATTGCCTATTCTTCATTTATACTTCTTCATGAACTATATTTAAGCTTGAAATTAAGATAGATCGGTGTCCAATCCAGTGGTAGGTAGATGTTAGTTCCTTCTAAGGCTCCTCCTGTTTTAGCGATACCGATTCGGATCATTAAGTTGGTAGCACTTAACTGTGCCTCAGACCTCCCCTGCCACTCCAACACACTGAGAAACCTTTCCCTTATCTCATAGGTGGATTTTAGATGTTCTTTCATCACCATATCATCCTCATTTTGAATACTAAGCTGAAAAAATACATTGCAGTTGACTTTGAGCGACAAGCAAGAGCTTTCCGTAACGACAAAATAAGTTTCCGCGTCGGCAACCCAAGTTTCCGCGACGGTAACCTAAACTATGTACAAACGGTGCGCCATATATCTCATTATGATGTGAATACCAATGGGAATCATGTTCTGGATAGATCTTGTCATATCTTCAAATCGATTCTCGTAAGATTTAAATATGGCGGCGAAGGAGAGAAAGAACGGTAGGCACAACCGAAACAAACCAACACATATTTCTTCCGTTGGTGTATCTACGGATCCACTTCGCCCAGAAAGAACTACCCAACATGGCAATGGAAGACATGGCTCGAAAATAGGGAATCCTTCCGTCTTAAACATGTGGAATGTTTCGTTTGTATTATTCGGTAAGGCTTAGGCGGGGTCGTTTCGACATTAGGTTTCCACGATAACAGTTATTTGGATTAGTTACGCGAGAATTGTAAATTTGACATCAGCGACCAAATGAGACACTAATATAAGAATAGCAATGGTCGCATTTAAGGCAATGTGTCATTTATTCTCAGGGCAGCGAGATTAATATGCACGCATTATGTTCCCACTAGACCTATTGGTTGGCCTACCTTGCAAATAAGATTGGGAGTTATGTTATTCTTATTAGGCCTATGTTAATAATAATAATAATTGTGCCTGTTTGCCCGGCAACTCATGGCGGAATGTGACACACACACGTCGAGTTATATACATATCATGATAGTAGCCGCACAAATAGGGTGCCCTCAGTATTCATCCAGCAGCTGCTCAATAAGTGAACGCATCACGAAATAGTAATAAGTAATATCATAGTCGTGGCTATTTGCCCAGCTACTGTAGTCCTCCTGCAGTTAATTCAACACTTTCGCTAGGAAATGTCAAGGGAGGATTTTTTGATATTAGGATTCACAAATAAGAGGTAGCCTAATCCAGCTCTTTTAAGAAATTCTAGAATGTTCAACACAACACTTGGCATGCTGTGGGAGATACATACGGTAGTAAGATTTACCACAACCACAATTTAAAACAGTATATTTCCAGAATTGACTTTCATTTATTGTAATGCCCTTTGTACATACCACCTCTCTTGATAATCCTTCTTCTGCAGGTGCAGGATAACATGTTGACAACCCTGTAAGATTTGCATTTAATTAGACTTAGCCTAGTATTGTTCATGTGGCTTTCAACTTGGGATTCTATATTTCTCTAGCAGCCAGGTGAATAAGGAAACAGGTCATGTTATAATGCCTTATTTTTGGTCTTGCTATTTTAACCAGCTTTAATGTCTCATACTGTACCATCACCACCACACACCACTTCATTATGAACTGGACTTACTTAGGCTACCTCTTCTGAGTTGTGCAACCTATATAATTACTTGTAAAGAAATGAAGCAAAGGCCACTTGCTACCAAAATGTAAATTTTCATAATTTTTTTCCCATTAGCCTACTTGTCACCGTTTTCTTTCTCTCCTATTTACAGCTGTTGCATTTGGTGTCCTTCAATAGTGAGTTACATAACATGTTTATATTTAGTTCTTTTCTGGATTATACCTTGCTTGAAATTGCATTCCACCCATCTGGCATTCTTAATAGCATAGAGTTTGCAGAGCAGTATAGTGGGACAATATCTGGTAAATTGTAACGTACTTCTCTTTTCTTCAAGTAATGATCTACAGGTATTGTCGTAGAGAAAAAAAATTACTGGCAAGAACAAGACCTGAACCAGTGATGCATGGTGAAAAGTCCTTTGCTAGTTCAACCTAACTAAATTACTAAAAAGCAAAAAATAACAGAAGTCTACAGTATCCCCTAGAAACCCAGAGTTGAAGCTCGCTATTTAGTAATTTGTAAATAAATTTTAAGATAACAAATTCCAGTTTGCAAACAACAATTTAAATAAATATGTGAAGAAAAAAAGTGAAATGAGGTTTACAGTCTGCTGTTACTGTTTTTAATTTTTTAATGACTCAATTTCTTGAAACTTATTTAAAGTCAATTAAACTGTCCCATTTCTTTACAATTCATTACAGCTGTGATGAGCTGTTTTGGTATTACACATTTTGCTTTGGTATTGTTCCCTTGCAGCTACCATGTTTCCACCATGTTTGAGTACGACCGATTTTTCTCGCATCTGTCTGATTTGGAGAGGGAAATGACATTCCGTTCAGAAATGGTAAAATCAAAAGATATTCATTTTCTCAAAAGTCCTTTGCTCACAGGTCAAGCTGGAGAAATAAGAGACTGTGACTTGTTACAGTGTAATTTAAAATGAACCAGTCATTAGCTGCTCAGAACTGGGTCTGGAACTTCTACTGTACACACAGCAGTCACTTGTAAAGTGAGAAATGACTGAGTGTACAAATATCATTGTACATGTACTGTTTATCAGTCCATAATTCCTAATTAGTCCCAGCAAGGTCCAAACGACAGCAATCACTATCAAATTTTACGTCAGTCATAAGGCTAAATATGGTTCATTAACTAACCCTAACCCCACCCCACCCCCGTTGGCAGCAGTGTCTTTAATACCTTTGAGGAACTTTCATTGAATGTTATACATTTGTCTGGATAGGACAGATACATGTTTGACAGAAAGATTTTAGTTTCCTTCTGTTGCAGAATGTACAGAAAAGGGAGTATTTTAATACGACAGACTACTTTCATCTCATGTTTTCTCTGATATTTATTTCCTCTTCAGGGGTTCTACTTTTCATATTATAAAGAAATGACTGCTGCGAGGAGCATAGGAGACGGATTCTCCTCGGCCACACTGGATAAAACAGTGGAATACCCTAAGACAGTGAATGCTCTGAAAAGGTTTAACATTTATCCAGAGGTAAGTTAAAGGGAAAGGTGTTGGTGGATGTAGCGATTGTCAGTTTGGGGAAGGGGGTACGGTGGGAGAGATGGAGAAAATAGAACAAGGTTTTAGTGCTGAATCATAAGAGCATGCCATCATCTTAATAGAACCAATTTTTGCTTAAATTTGAAAATGTCACTGAAACTTATATTCTGTGACAGATGTTCCTTGGAATACTGAAGCGAGGTTACGAGTCTTTCATGATGTCCATTAATCGACCCACCAGAATGTGTTACAACGTCAGGAGGGGCCGTGGCCTGTCAGACGTGCAGAGTTGTGAAGGTATCCACGCATTCAATAACCTTTTTGAAACATCTGGTTCAGTTTGAAATGTAGATATCTAATAGCCAAGCAAATCTTTGGTACAAAGTGTTTTCTACACAGGAATATTTTGTTGCATCAATAGCACAACAGATGCTTCAAACAGAACACTAAATTTGCATATAATAGTTGGGAAAATTGAGACTTGTTATATTCAGTATCTACTTGGCTAGTTATCAGCCGATTTAACCTTTTCACTTCTCAAAAAATGATGATTTGTTTGCAGACATACAGTACAGGCTTCTGCACTTCTGAGTGGATCTAGTGGGATGTGAAATATTTTGATAATTTTAGGAATTAAAAAAAAATAAAAAAAACTTGCTTTCTATGCTGAAATTAATGAATAAGGAACAGAAGCCAACTATGCATATATTCATTATTAATGTTCTTCCAGATGATGTAAACTATTTTGCATATTGGAGGGATCATGGGAGTAGTAAAAGCTACCATACAATTGGACATTTTTATCTGAAATGTGATCTTAGTATGGAAATGGAAAAGTTTCTTTCTAAAATGGAACTACTGTCTTGACATACACTTTGATGTGTTAACTACTACAAGAGAACATTAAATTCTCCGTTGGGTGTGCAAAATAAAACTAAAATTTTCTATAAAAAAAATTGCGCACTGAAACCTCTAAGCATTGTTGGGTTCTTCTTTCCTCTGTCTCTTTTGCAGGAATGGGAGATATCGCAATATTTTACGTTAATTCTATCTTCTTTTGGAATGGGTGTATGATGAGTGCGTTCTTCAGTCTAGCCGTTCTCTTCAGCGGCTCTCTCTTCGGTGGGTTCATCGCTGTCGCTGCTTTCTTCTATAACCACGGAGAGGTAAATTAACGAATTGGGAGATTTAGCATTCTTGTTAATACTTCACTGTTAACTTGAAAAAAATTATCTTCAAATTCTACAGCTGAGTTAATACTCGTTCAATGGTATCGATCGTTAAAGTTATGCTTGTAATTGGACAAATGTTATTAATGTCCACTGCAAAGAATTTTTTTTATTTTTTATAGAGTAAATTAATGTCCAGGTCCCACTTGGGAGATAAAGCATTCTTGTTAATACTTCATTGTTAAACTTGAAAAAATTATCTTCAAATTCTCCAGCTGAGTTAATACTGGTTCAATGGTATTGATCATTAAAGTTATGCTTTTAATTGCACAAATGTGACTAATGTCCATTGCAAAGAAATTTAAAAATTCTTTATAGAGTATTAAATCAATCCGCAATAGTTGCATCACCATCATTTGAAATTTAAAAATCTACAGTAGTATATAAACTAATTAAAAAATGACTGAATTCATGCAATTTCCCTACGCATACGTCACGTTGTGACATTTACCTTCCTGCAGTGTACCCGTGTGCAGTGGACACCACCCCTGAGAGAGAGTATGGGGTACCCATTTTTCATTCTGCAGCTACTTGCCATCACTTACACATTAAGGTATGTTCTATGACAACTTTAAAAGTTCCATACAAGTCTATGATGTTGCCTTTGAAATGTATTGTGACAGCACATTGTCAAACTCATTTTAGCATGTATATGTATTGTACTTGCTGTATTCCTGAGTTTTTGTTGTTGTCTATTTCCACTTTTTGTGAACCTAAGAACAGAAATCAAACAATTCTTATCTGATTAACTCACCATTGCATATTTTTAAACACAATTAATGGATTGAGATAAAAATTTTAAAAAAATTGTATAGGCAAATGCTTCCAAATTACTGTAGTCAGTATTAACAATACCTTTTTTTTAAGATTAATGTTTAATCTATTTCTTTGTCTTTTTTGTTTACCCCAGCATTCCCAGGCCAAGATGGCTTCACAGTGCTTTCATCTTCATACCCTCTTTGTTTTTCATGCTTTGCTGGCAGTTTGCTCAGTTCACATTACTTACACAGGTAATAAAGCGCATTTGAGCAACTTTTGTTTCAATTCTGAGCTATATAAAACTAATTATTATTATTATAATTATTAGAAGAAGAAAAAACAGTTTCTACAAAATATGACTTAAAGCAACTTTTTCCAAATGATTTTGAAAACTTCTTTATACAATCTGGTAATAAATTCCAAATCCAATACAACAAAAATAATTCATTATCTTGGCTTAGTCAAGTGTCATTTCAAATAAAACTGAAATTTTTCCAGTTGGGTTCTTTGCCATGCACATAATAGTGATGTGAAAAATTGTCTTAGTGACAAAATGTTTAGGATCGAATCAAGGTTCATTGATTACTTGTTTAATAATATCATTTGATGTCGAAATCTAGAAGGTTGTCTTTAGTTGCAATCTGTTTTTAACAGTCAGTAAGTTTTCTTTATTCTGTGCATGCATAAATAGTACTTATCAATCAAGTTTCTTTTTTCTTTCTTATTTTAACAAAATTGGTTCATTTTTTCTTACAGATGTTGTCTATTTTTGCCACTTTTATGCTTGGTTATATCAGATTGAGTACTCTTAGATGTGTACTGCAAGGACAAAGTGTAAGTCAGAACGGACGTTATTATTAATCAGATATTCTATCGCAAACATTTGCAGCATTCACATTAAAAGTACTACAGACACCTGGCAAATTTGTGCCATATTCAGTACATTTGTTGTGTGTGATAATCTCCTTCAAATTCTGTTGAAATTTTTCGAATAGCATCTTTCTTTTCCAAGATATTCACATTTGAAAGTTTTGATAAATCTGGGAAACTCAATAAATATGACATGGATCGAGTGTTGCGCTCATCAAACTTTCCTATTTTAGTCCTTAATTAGTTAACACCTAATTACAAGCCCACATATATCATTTGAATAATGTGGTGTTGGTCTTTTTAAAGAAGACAATAAAATATTCCCAAAATATTGCCTTTATGCCACAAATCTGTGTTCAGTGTCATTGAAACAAAGGTTGTAAAAACAAAGGAGTAACATAACAGAAAATTAGGCAGTCACTACCTTTACATCATCAATGTAAATCATTAGCTAATGTTTATTCATATATAAAACTAGAATTGAGAAAAGACTGGTGAAAGGGTCAACCTTTGATGGATTTTGATCGGAATTGCAGCTATTTTCGTGATTTCTAATGCCTACGAGAGTGATCAGGACGATCTTGTTCATAGATATCGGTAGACCTTTAATGAGAAAAATATTCCACACTATTAGTTGAAAATCCATCTCATTATCCTGCCCCCATAATATATGTAAATATGAATGTAAATATAAGCCAGATATCAACTCAGGTATTTTATGATTTTAGAAGTCAACAGTCTTTACTCTTTTTGCTGGAATAATGTTGTCTTTATTGTGTGTCATATTTAAGTTGTCATGGTTTGGTCAGACACAGCCAAATATGATATCGTAACCTATGGATGTTTGCAAATTTAAACACAGGGCGAGAAGTTTACACTTTTTATCTAATTGATAAAAAACTGCAATTTGCTTACAAACATCTACTGGCTATTTAAATTAAGTTCTCACTCGCATTTTCCTGCATTGCAACGCATATCATTTTACTTTACAGGCTTTTTGAGAACAGTCCAAAATATATGCTGACAATAACTAGCATTTACAGGCCATATGTTAGGTATGATAAGCATACCAATTCTTTGACTGAGGATTCTTAACACACTTATCCGTTGTTTATACTCCAATGTCTACTGGAAGAGTGCCATTTTCTTTTTCTACTGGCAAATGGCAAAATCCCCCGGCAATTATTCTGTAACAATTTACCTGAATTTTGAGACCTGTATTAGTGAAACAATTTGCATCTGTAATAATCAGGAGGGTGGTCTACTATACAGAGCTAAAGCACAGCTGGGAGAGTATAATTATTTTCTCAAAATTTTACTTTTTCAGGTCGCCTTGGTTACTGCCTACATTCTTCTCTTTGGTAACGAACTGTTGCTTACATCTTATTACCCTGCCTGCCTTATCACTCTCTGGGTACGTCTTCATACGCTTATCAGTGTTCTTCATAAGTGACAAGGTTTTATTTCATCTTTTAGAAAGGAGGTCAGGAAGACCTTTGAAGCCGAAAGAGTATTAAATCTGTATGAAATGGTTTCAAATATGAAATAGTTTCAACGAAAGACCCTAAAATTGCGTATTTCTTTCAAATTAGAATAGATGTTTTGATGTTATGAACTAATATAAAGTTATAGGTGACTGTGTGTTTCTCTCGATTATTTCCAAGTAATTTGACAGTTTCCGAATGCTTCGAAAGCTTTCAAATTGGTAATAAAACATTAGCCAATCACATTTCATTTACAAAGGTTCGTATTTTATTTTGATGATAAAAGGGATCAGAAAGAAAAGAAAACCCGCAGTACAATATTGCTTCCTGTATTTCCTGTATTATTCCTGTATTATTCCTGTATTTCCTGAACAAACTGATCTTATCTTGAATTGATGAAATGCAGATCTCTTGTGCAGTTCTTGATGTATAAGAAAGATCATTCGTATTCTCCAGATGGCTGTTAGAACTAAAGGAATGAATTTCACAAGAAGTAATTTTGATGAATTGTAAACAGTTAAAAAATATAATTTCTATCAGTTCAAGTTGCGTTACTGTACCACTTTTGAGAAATGACCATGTACAGAGCAGACATTCACCAATTAATGTGGCTACTCTACTTCTAGGCTAATACACAAACAATTAGGTCAGTTCCTCAGGTGCAAAACCCAACAGGAACAAGCCAGACTTTTATTGCCTTTATGTTTACAGTGCGTTACAAATTTGTCAAGAAACAAAATGGGTGTTGGTTATCAACCAAGGGTGCTCTTGTTGTAAAAGTGACATTAAAAAGAACATGCGATGGTATTGCTTGTGTTAGTGGATTTTGTAAACCAATGGATTAACATTAACATCAAGGCTCTGAACTTAAAAGCTGACATTGATTTCAATTTATCAATTAAGTAAAGGAACTTTCCACAGATTTATCATATTTTTTTAAAGGTAAAGTAACCTTGGAAACCAAAATAGTGGGACTATGACATATCAATAACTAAAACTCTACCTAAAGTCATCTTTCAATCCAACGCAAATGTTTTCTCCTTTCACAGGTCATTGTGTGCCTAGAGCCTGTCTTTCAAGACCTTTCCAGTCGCAAAGCATTATGGGTAAGAAATTGTCCCTATCATTTGGGACTTTGCTCTCGTCAGACACTTAGTACATGAATCGTCAATTTCATATCACTATTAGTATAAATATTAGACTACTTATAGCTGTGGTAAATTATATTTACTAATTGAGACTTCTTATAAAAGGAAGTTGTAAAAGGAGGGAAATGAAAAGATTAGTATGTCAGTGATTCACAGGCACGAAATTATTAAGAGAAAAATCTTGCTACTGATAACGATAAATTTCAAAGGTAGAGGTTTAGAAAGTTTTGCTGTTGGAAATAGTTTCTTTCTTTTATCACCTCACATTTGGTAGTAATAGTGAAATTTTTAAAAAAATTTTTTTTTTTTTGCACTTAAAAAATAGTAAACTTACATGGCTAGAAATATCATGAGATTCACTAGTTAGGTGTCATTCATAATTGCCAGTAGAATTGTGTTGCATGTAATTAACATTAATACAAAAATTCTCTCAGCAACAAACCTTATAGTTGAACAGAATCTGTTATTAAACTCTCGGTGACCTTTATTTAGCTGAAACTTTCAGCTGGATGACTCACTTTTATAGACTTACAAACAGTTATGTTATAAACACTCGCCAGATTTGGCCCAACAAATTTATGACCAAATACCAAAATCAGCTAGAAACTGGATAAAAATGTCAATTTATGCAGATCCTTTAATATTTTTTTTTAATATTTTAACTTTCTATTTACTTTGATAGTTGTGATAGTTTTTGATTTCATATTAATACAGATTCTCCAAAGTGTGATCCTGGTCGCTGGTACTGCTAGCTTCAAGTTTCTCATCTCTAGCCTTCTGCATGTCGCAGACGACGTAAGTAGATCTCGATGTAATTTGTCGGTCTATCATCGAATTACAAATCCGCGTTGTTGGTTTTTCATATAAGGATGATGTTATTCTGGAATGATGTGAAAACTTAACACAGTTGTTTGCAGATACAACATAAACTTCTCGCCATGTACGTACGTCTAAAATGCGAACTTTCTGACAAGTGAAAGATGTTTCAAATCTGAAGCAATAAAGTTTCACGTTGTTTTACAAATGTGGCACTTAAAAAGATTATCCTGTCCACTGTTTCTCGTCTCCTTTTTACCAGATTGAACCGTCTTCTGTTTTAACGTAGAAAATAATCGTAAGCCTAGTTTATACTAGGTTCCACTTACAGTCTGGAAGAGTAATGACTATACCTCAGGAAAATGCAACAAACATTTACATTCCCAACCGTTCTGCTTCAAACAAATTTTGGGGTGTAAAATATTGTTTGACTTCAATTTGTGTCATTTCAGTTTAACTCTCAATTTATTTCCATTCATTTTTTTTTCCAGATCATTTCATTTTGGTTCAATTCATTTCAGTCCATTCCATAATTTTTTTTTTATTTATTTATTGTTAATTTTCCTTTTCTTGTTCTTTTAATATTCTTATTTCATGTATTTTTGGTAGGCTCACATTGGAAACTTATTGATGAGCAAGATATCTGACTACAAAGACTTTCATACGCTTCTTTACATCTGTTCAAAGGAGTTTGATTTCATTGAAACTGAGGTAAGATTCGCACACGGAGAAACGTTACTTAATGCCTCGGTCTTTTACTCTTTGTCAAATGCAACAGATACATGTAAAATATATATGTGTGTATGAGACCTCTTAGCTTGGAAACATATATAAACTCATAAGAAACATGATTCCTTTGTGATTTAATCCCTGACAAGTTTTGACTGAGATTATTGAATGTATCTCAGGTCTCATTAAGGTGTTCACTACTCAAAGTCTCTCAGGACTGTGGTAAGGATTTATAGACTTGGGCGGCTGATATAACTCCTAAAATTTTTGGATTTGGGTAACTCGCTGCTCTAGGAGACATTACACCGAGTGGAGTGATCTGTCTAACTTCGTACGACCTGTGGGCCACATGCGGCCCGCCAGTGATTTTTTTTTGCGGCGTGGTAGAGGTCTT